>JAVQJF010068852.1:0-42174 GCA_036023855.1 Gadopsis marmoratus
CTTTTATGTTACAAACACTCACCAAAAATTCATATATATATATATATATATATATATATATATATATATATATATATATATATAGATTAATAGATAATGGCAACTGTTAGTTAAAGCCCCAGTCTTATTAATGATAAAAGATAAACGATTTCCGTGATGAAACTCTGTGGTATTCCAATGTGGCTACCTCATTAAACATCACTGACTTATCAGTTAGTCCAACAACACAACTGTTCGTATGTGCTGGTCTCCATTTGAAAAAAAATGTTGGTCATCAGGTTGATGGAATGTGGGTTGGACACCAGAGGAGGGTGGATCTGGAAGCTGCCGTCTGTAAGCATTTTGTTCACAGATCCCTGATGAGCGGCTCATTAAGTGGTTCAAACCACATGGGAATGAAGTGCTAGAAACACATCAGTCTGTTATAGAACCACGGACTCTCGTAACATTAAGTGAGTCCAGCTTTCTATATAGTCTGACAGTTTTATGGCTGCATTGTACAGCCCACCATTCGTGCACATGAGACTACCCCCCCACCCCCCTCCCGTAGCATAGCATACTGTATTGCTAGTTCAATTTCATCTTTAGTTTAACGTGACCCACCTTAAACTATTGAAAGAATTGAAGTAGCAAATACACCAAAACACTGACACGATATTTAGCTCAGTTCAGCATACATTGATTTATTTATTTTTTTAAATAAGTCTAGTTCTTATCATCTGCCACCAATATACTGTTATTTATGATTTCTGAAGGACGACCATTGCCCATGCATTTAAAATACTTTCATCTGGGGGATGCAATTCTGCCAGATGCTGCTCGATTTCACTGGAGTCTTAAAGAAAAAGTCTTTATGACTTTTGATAGAATCTATTGTGACGAGTATGTAGTTCAGCCCCATGGAGGGAAGGATTCCTACCAGAGGTTATAATAACCTCTGTTAGCACAACTTAAATCCAAAAATAAGCCACATCACTGAATGTCTAACATACATGTTAACTCCGGTGAGGACCAAGACCAGTAGTAGCTCAAAAATCCCTTTAGACAGTCAAGGCATTATGGGCTAAATGTGTAAAAGAGAGATGATCGGGAAGAGGATTCATTTCACTGATAACACGAGTCATAAGAGAGAAGAGGAAAAACACGCCTTTAGCATTTTGTGTAATCCTGAGGCTCTATTTCTTTTCTGTATTCTGAGTTGTCAGTGAGTACAGTGATAGTACTGTTAGACTGTTACATCTCTGCAAGCGATGAAAGGATTAGACGATGAATCAATCAATTGACCTCAAGGAAATTAATCAGGAGTTTTGATAATCAACTAATGCTTATCATGCAGAAATGCCGAACATGCGCCACGTGTAGGAGAATTTGCAGCATTTCTCTCGTTTAATGTCACTGTAAAACAAAAATATTTCGTTTGGGACAGCTGATCAAACAAAACAAGCAATTTGAAGACGTCATTACGGGCTTTGAGAAATTGTAATGGCCATTTAACCGAGATTCGGTAGAGGAACCGATAATTGTTTAATCAAAACCTGGGCGGCAAATTAATCGGCAATGAAAATAATAATTTGCTGCTGTTCTCATCTCTCACACCAAGATCTACATTACGCGTCTGCAACGCTTATTCTGATCATAGCTGGAGTCTTCTCGAAACTCAAAACTGACCGTCAGGAGGAAGCACATCATTTATTATGACCCAAAAGGATAAGTGAGGTGCGTAGATGGTGAAGGTGACGCATCTAAATCCAGTGTGCACACATTTGTACTGTGCACAAGCGTTATGGCACACCGCAGACGCAGCACAAAACCCGAGTTAGGAAACACAAACGTGCTCCGCTCCAAAATACAGCCGTTTTGTCCCCAATGCTGGCTGTATGTAGCCTGGAGGATACCGCGTAGTGCGCAGGTATTTGTATTTGCCACCACTTCGGTGGTTAACGTGTAGTTATATCCATCAGAGCGTGGCACAACACCAGCGGGCGCACTGCATTCCTGAGATAGCCAGCAACGCCAAAACAGCCATGGTTGGACAAAAATGGTCACACTCAAACAAGCTTAAGACACCATTTTGAAAATCCACCGATTTCTAGATAACAACTCCGCGATGCCATCTTGGCAATTATCGCCAGATTAACTACCGTTAGCGCGGCTACTCTGCCATTCCGAAGCATCCCGTGCAAGAATCTATGCGGGTCACATAATACTAACGTTAGCTTAGCTTGTCCGCTAGCCTGAAAAGGCAACAGCTAACCCGCCGTAGCATCCCCGCATCCCTCGGCGCACGCTGCTCCGATTGCTAATTCGCGAGTTAGCTGGGAGAAGATTAGCAAATGACGAAGAAAAACGCTCACCGTGGGCCAAACCGGACTGCGCCGGATGCAGCAGATAGTAGTCTTACCGCCTGGCCGCAATCCACTTAAAACCGTTACAGATACGACAGCTAGCTGGCATCAGTTTGATTCCACTATTTGAGCTAGCCCGTTTAGCTTAGCCCGCTAGTTTCCCCACTTAGCTTAGCCCGCTAGTTTCCCACTGTAGTCACCACGGAGGACAATCGAAGGGATACGTACGGAGGAGGAGGGGGGGGAACGAACAACTAGCAAGTCGACACATGGACATTCCTGCCCTCCATAATAAACAGCGGACGAGACTTACCAAAGTCACTCGGTCGAACAAAAAAAAAGATTCCCCCGTGTGCGTACGTGCTTTCTCCCGTGTGTCGGCTCTGCCTCAGGTCGGTGCGGACTGGCTCTGCTACAGCAACGTTTTCGTCGGGCCAGTGGCGCAGGGAAGACAGCTTTCACCCGAAGAGACGGTCACCGTGTGGGGGATGGGGGATGCACTGCCGGGAGGGAGAGAGGGAGGGAGGGATGCAGGGATGCAAGGAGAGAGAGGAGGGGTCCGCCGATAAGATACCGCGGAGAGGCTTTAATTGTAGTCAAATGATCATAATAGCAGTGTATGTCAATATGTTTCGGACTTATTTCGGGTAAATACGTGACGGGAGGGTCTTCGTTTCTGTTGTTCACTTGAGTGACATAATGGAGGGTTTCATTTTAAGCGTTAATGCAAATCGACTATTATAGGCTGGACTACTGATATAGATGTGTAGCTGGAGGAAGATAGCCTTTATTGATAGGCTGTTGTATAATCAATCACATTGTTAGTTCTTTGTTCCTTTTGATGTGCGTGTGTGTGCACTTTATTAAGTGTTTTTTCTGTTGATGAGAAATAACCTTTTATCAGTATGTCGTCGCGTTTATAATAATTATTATTGCTGTTGTTATTTACAACACACGGTGTTGTAGTATTAGTGTGTGTCTACAAAAGCCTTCGGTTTTGTGTCTTTGCAATCAACATTTCCAGGCAGGAGAGTGTGTTGTTTGGTCAGCAGCAGCACTGTGGTGGTGAAAGGGTACTGCAGCTGAGTTGGAAGTTCACGTTCAATACCTCGGAGTCGGTGGATTTTGCTTCACACGTAAGCGCAGCCACACATTTTGCCTCACAGCAGGGAAGCGCCATCTAGTGGCGGCGAAGTGCACAGCCTTTCCACGTATACACGGCCTGTAAGGGTTTGTTTTGCAAACGTGTTGCGATCTATATATTATGAATGCAGTTTTTGTACAATTAATTCATTCTAATTTATTCAAACAATATGGTTAAAAAACTGTTTCTGTTTAGCCAGCTTCTTGTGTCGTAACATGAACGACCACTAATAATAAAAGTTGTGAGTCATTCATTTTGATATCATATGAAGTATGAAATCCTGTGGCACGAATCCTGCATTTAGTTGAATGTATTTTATGTGCCACTGCAGGTACATTTTCTGAAAATAAATAAATAAAATTATTATCGGCAGAGCAAATACCAACATAAACACTTCCAGCCAGCAAAAACCCAGAGACAGAGGATTTCCTAGTAAACAGCCTGTAGTATTTGTAAACCCTCATTAATATCTATCTGCAACTGGTAACTGTTAAATCACAGACTACTACACTACCTTATACACGAAATAAGCACCAAGAAAAGATAACTACAGTTCCCAGCAGTCATTGCGCCTCCATCTACCGCGAACAAAGAGCTCTGTACACACACACAACTCGAGGAGTTTTATAAAAGCGATACAAAAAAAGCCATACATATGTCATTATAATGAACAAAACAGCAACAAACCCCCCCAGTAAAGATCACGTTAACATTTGTTTTTAAAGCTAAGCGAGTCATCGCGTGATTTCGTGCTCCCGGAAGTTAGAATGGCAAGAGAGAGAGAGAGAGAGAGAGCTGTCCGAGGTGCTGACACTTACTGCTTGTCCTGCTTCAGCCTTCCTACCTGCATATTCCACATGTATTCCTATTAGTTATATATTTGACTTTTAACAGCAATACATTATCCAAGGTAAGTGTGTAATATCTTATAATATCTGAGCTGAGTATTTGTGTGATAATTCTGAATGTGCTAGACACAAACCAAGCTCTTTCCTTCAGCTGTTCTCAGTATTATTATGCTTGTAGGGTAGAGTGGGACTGTCTGTTACAGATATACTGAAGTAAAGTTGCTTATTTTATGCATTTCCGTATAGCTACTCTGTGTCTCTCGCACAGCACACTCCCATTCACATAACATAGGAGGCTTAGACTCACCACACTTTGAAAATGCATTATGACCTTTAACTGTTTTTTGGGAAGATGCATGAACCTCAAGAGGCATCCTCCTGCATCACCAATGCCCACAACTCCCGCAGCAGCAGCCCTCCCAGTAGTAAACCTGGCAGTGGTCCACAATGCAACGGGGTCCCCGAGTGCAGGACCCTGCTGCGGATGTCTGAGTCACACGGGCTCCAGCTGCTGGGCGTGCTCAGATCATTCAGGGAGCGAGGCTTGATGTTTGACTTCACAATTAATGTCCAGGAACACAGTTTTCCCTGCCATCGCTGTGTCCTTGCATCATGCAGTGATTTCTTCAGGTATCTATCTATCTATCTATCTATCTATCTATCTATCTATCTATCTATCTATCTATCTATCTATCTATCTATCTATCTATCTAATTCATGTGTTGATATTATGTGTAACCACTCTGTGTTTAGGGCCATGTTTGAGGTGGATATGCGGGAGCGTGGGGATGGGTCAGTGACTCTGAGTAACCAGTGTCCGGTGGCAGTGGGTTTGTTCCTGGACTTTGCCTATTCTGGAGAGGCACTCATCACTGATGGCAATGTAGACATGCTGTTTCAGCTCGCCTCTTTTCTGCAGGTAGAAATACAGCTATTCTGTCTTTTTCTTAAACACCATACATTGTTTTTGCCAGTTGTGTGCCATAATCATCACCCCCTCACCTGGGTTAGGGTGTAACTACACAAACACTTCACATTTTGACATATCACAACAAGAAAATTACTAATAATATTAATAATAAAATCAGTGATGGCTGAATTCCATTTAGCTGCTTTGGTTTCAGGATCCTGGTGTTGTGCATGCTGACTCACCGTCACACTGTCACGGCTTACTGGGACAATTGAACAGAACAGAGCCATTGTTAATGTTATTAGTAACACCTGTGCTGTTCCTACTATCACAAGTCAGAATGAACTTTGGTGACCTCATTTAACTATTCCCAGCATAGCTCCACCCAACTTCAACCCAAGCAGAGGTCTAATGGAATGAGTGTGTGTACAGGGCCTTTATTGAACTAGATCAACAAACAAAGGAAAATGATTTTAGGAATAACAGTTAATAAATAGTCGCTTAATATGATTATTGTCTCTAAGCTGGATTTATGGGTGTTTTTGCTATTGTTCGTGTCATTGTGTCCTCAGGTGTCAGTCCTGTCTCGAGCGTGCAGCGCCTTCTTGATAGGAACCATGGATCTTTGTAACTGTCTGTCCCTCTTCTCCCTTGCTGAGGCCTACGGCTCGGCCTCCCTCCTCCAAAGTGCCAATGAGTTTGTGGTTCAGAACTTCGAGGACATTTCCAAAACACAGGACTTTCTGGATATGCAGGTGCTGCTTAAGAATGCACAAGATAAGGAAGTTGTTTTTATCACAGAGGGTTTATACAGTGATGAAAGTAGATTATTTGTTAATAAGTCCATACATTCCTTTAATTAATTTATACCATGACTATCTATATCTTATGTATGCAGAGTTTGCATAGGAAGTTACATTCTCAGTAAGTAACATGACTACACCAAATCATATTCCACAGACAGTGAACTAAGTAAAATGGCACCATCTCTTTTAAATGGTCTTTAAAAAAGATACAGAAACAACATCTGTCACCTGTCTTTTAAGAAAAGGTTAAGATTTAGATAAGATAGGGATATTTTTACATTTACTTCATAAAATGTTTTAAATGAATCATTTCATGAAGTTCATGGATAAATTCTTTTCCCATATCATAAAATCTGGCCCAGAGGTTTTAGGGTGGTACCTCTCTTCCAAAAGGCTACTGCTTGGTAAAAAATAGTAATAGTAGTGTAAAAAGTTGTTTTAATTTAGAAAAGTGACCTTGTTATCATCCTGGTCACATCAAAAGCCTAACTGAACTGGTAAAAGGATTTACTCAGTATTTACTATTTCAATTGCTTCTTATAGGTGAATGTGTTGGAAGCATGCCTAAGGTCGGATGCTCTAAACGTGCCCAGAGAGGAGGTCGTGGTGAAGTCACTTCTTAGATGGATACGCCATGATCTCCCGGGAAGACAAAAGCTGTTGCCAGGCTTGTTATCTCTAACCAGACTCCACCATCTACCTGCAGCTGCAGTAAAGGTATAAACACACTCCATGTGCTGGATTTTGGATTTTAAACAATGTGTGGTCTTGTTCTGGTCTAACCTTCACCTTCTCTGTCAGACTCTGCGTGATTCAGACTCTGTCCTCTGTGATGATGAGTCCTGCCTCGCCCTGCTCTCAGAGGCTCAGAGCAGACAGGATCAATACAGCGGGCTGCTAACTGATGCCAGGCCAGCCACCACGCAGAGCTACATCTACATCCACAAGACGGAGGAGAACGGAGAGATCCATCACACCTTCTGCTACTCTCTGGAAACAGACCAGTGGAAAGAGCTGGGAACAGGGCACGGAGAGGGGAAAGCCACAATGCCAGACCCACCAGGATCCTGCCTTACCAGCTATGCTGAGAAGGTAAGTTTGGGATTGAACCGAAGTCCTGCTGCTGTTTAGAGCAGTGGTTTCCAACCTTTTTAGCTTGTGACACTTTAAAATTAAGAAATGTCAATGTGACCCCTATTACAAGTTATTGCCTTGTTGTGGGCATGGGTTGTGAGTAGTTCAACCAAAGAATGTGTTTTCCTCCCCAGATAGTTTTATTTAAAATCTTTTTAGAGGCCTCAAGAGGTAAAAGTATTACCTCTTGTACACCTGAATAGTAAGGGAATGTACATGCCAAGTAAAATTAGGAAACAAATGAATGAGGCTCTCAGTTATACCTTGAAAAGTTCACCACCTTCTCGCCTTTCCTCTGGATCTCAGATGTTTGTGACAGGCGGTTGCCGGGGGAACTGTTGCCGGGCAATACGTCTCCATGTGGCTGAGCCGTTCCATGATGCGACGGATGAGGTTTGGTGCTTCTGTCCTGTGACCCTAACCTGCACGCCTGCACCAGCCATGCTGAAGCCCAGAACCACACACACAGCTGTAACCTGCCTGGACCGAGTGTATGTCATCGGCGGACGGACCAAGGGATCCAGAGGTGGAGCTCCCAGTCTGCTGGAGGTACAGTGTCTCCTATAAACATCATTGGATGGGAATGGGAGTGTCGATTTTTTAGGTGGCGCACAAATTGTCTTTGTTTCTATCCTGTATTCTAGGTAGAGTATTATAACCCTCTCACCCAGACCTGGTGGTCAGTCAGCCCGCTGCCCACTGCCATCTTCTACCCTGAGGCCAGTGCTTGTGGCAGCGTTATCTATACTCTGGGGTCAGAGGTGGAGATCACAGACTCTTTTAACCCCTCACTGGACTGCTTCTACTGCTACGATGCCCAGAAGGACCAGTGGAGCCGCCTGGTGGCGGAGTTTGGCCAGTTCTTCCACGCTACACTGGTCAAGGCGGTGTCAATTAATAATACACTGCACCTCTGTGACCTTTCCACTTATAAGGTGAGCCAAAAGATTAATGAATGAGTAGTCAGTCATTGCATTGCAGTGATAAAGCATTCAAAAAGTATGTAGTATATGTATGTAATTTTCGCAGCAGGACTCAAAGTGTGCCATTCTCCTATCCAGGTCTACAGTTTTTGTCCAGAGACCTGTGTGTGGAAGGGTGAAGGGTCATTTGAGTGTGCTGGGTTCAATGCTGGAGCAGTGGGTATGAGAGACAAAATCTACATCCTGGGCGGAGACTATTCACCTGATGAAATCACTGATGAAGTTCAGGTACCTACCTAAATAAAATACCTACCTACCTACTCTAAAATGGGAGAGGTATGCACAGGACTGAAAAAGAGAGGGGATAGTAGGAGGGATGGGAGGTGTGAACATGGATGGGCAAAGGCAAGAGGCTTCATATACAAAGAGGCTTTTCCCCTCATAAACCATCCAGCCTCTTAGAGATTTGATTTATATGTGTGTGTTTTCAGGTGTACCACAGTGGGAGGAGTCAGTGGGAGGAAGTGGCTCCCATGCCCAGAGCACTCACTGAGTTCCACTGCCAGCTCATCAGCTTCAACAGATACAGAGACCCATGGGGTGACACAGCCTGATACACAGCAGGCACACACACATGCGAGTGGATATACATATGCACATATACATATGTGTCGCTGTTGTAAGCAAGTAAGCCGCGAGTCTCCTCTGTGCATGATGGGCAGATGACCCAAAGAGAGAATGATGATCTTCAACTAACACCACCATCTCTCGCAGAACAGCATAACAGGAGCGCACCTGAGCCAAATGATTTATTATCTTCTTTATTTAAAGATTTGATCCTTACCTTTGCCTGTGTGAAGTACCTGCACCAATAAAAAAGGATCCTTATAGTGTCAATCAAAATCAAAAGTATCTGTAAATTTATCAGCTACTCTACAGCTTGAATATTGAAAAAGAAGACTTTGAGGCTCCATTTAGAGGCTTCAGCAAGTATTCAGGCTCCTTTTCCTGCATTTGGGGATCTGGAAACATTACACAAAACACCTCATAAGTCAAGGGTGTCAATACTAATTCTACTCACGGGATAAACGAATTGTAGGAAGTTTGACAGCCCTTTCAACTAAATGTGATTTATTTGACAGTACAGATTATTTTCTAGTATTTTCAGAGTATATGTGGGTCTGTCATATAACGTATATCATTGGGGCTTTTCCATGTTATTTTTCTAGCTGATGGAGACCTGCTCACATATATATTTCACTATATAAAACCCAACTAAAATATTGATTCACATTCATGGAAATACTGTGTAAATTGTCTGGGTGGATTTTCACTTTAAACTTCATGCCTTTATTCTGCTTCAGACTGTCATGTATCACCTGATTATCTTTGATAACTTGCTTGTTTGATGGAAATGTGCAGCTTTACATGTCTATCGCAGAGAAACACTGTGCAGCTTCAAAGAATACAATATCTTAAAGTTTCAGAAACCGGGAAGAGAAGAATTTGGGCATAATGGTGTAAATCAAGGTTGTGTAATGAAAAATAATCCAACAAATGAAAGACTGTTTAATGGCAACAAGTGAACATAAACATTATGCTTCATTATTTGTGTTGATGTCTTCTATGAGTAAATACAATGTCTGCATTGGACACATTCAGCACTTAGTAAAAACACAACAATGGACACAACAGCATGGTTCAATGTATCAAACGTCGCATGTATGACAGTGACAAGGGCGATTGTATATATACTAATGTTTATAGTGACATTTCAGTGTTTTCTAGCCTTCTCTTTCAAGCTTTCCACGGTGAAGAAGTACTTCACACCCCTGTTCATTTATTTATTATTCCCCCTCCCATTTCTACTGTGAGTTCCCCTTTGGCTCTTGCCAGTAATTCAAGGCTGCATTCAAAAAACATCTCAGAATACAAATACGGATCCAAGGCTAGTTTGCTATTGACAATCTGCTCATCTGGCTGCAGCAATCACATGGTTTCTTGACCTCATTGGAGTACTAGAGCTCTGGACCAGACCACTGAACCATAGACTAAATGAATGAAAAGATGTAAACACTGTGTCTGAACAAGAATCAATCAGCAGCAAAGTCCTACAGTAACCATGCTGGCTTCCCTCCACACATATCTCCCCATCTCCTCTGCGTCTCGTTCATCTCCTCTCTTGTTGCTCCACGGTTCAGTCTTGGTAAGATTTCACCAGCAGCCACATCAGCAGCACAGTGATTAAGACGATTGTGAAGTTGAGGAACAGCTCCTGCACCGAGCGGTCCATGGCGGTATCTGTGACGGGACGGAGAGCAGGAGAGGATCAGAGGGAGGGCTGAGAAACAGAGGGTGCAGATATATTGGATGTTTTTAAGGAGGCGTGGCTTCTGTTTGGACTAGTGTCCTGGACCTGAGAGCAGTGAAAGATATGAGTCAAGGCTGCCAGAAATACAGGTATGATCAACTGAGATGGTATTTAAAAATAAAGGTGTAGCCGTGTGTGTGTGTGTGTGTGTGTTTTCAGTGGCACATGGGCTGTGTTGGTGTGTGAGTGTATGTCGCCTCTGTTATCATAGATTAGAGGGATCAGTCACTTCTCAGGCGCTTCGTTACATTTGTTCACAGATACCGTCACTCAACAGGAAGAAGGGCCACAATATCTTCTCATATACACACACGGGACATGACGCACAAAGCATTCATCATAATACACTCATACACACACGATCAGGTTAGAAAAACCTGCAGGGCAAAGTTGTTGATGGATGAAAACATTGCATTTTTGCACTTTACATTATTTTAGATAGGCTGAGCAAGTCCCTTTACACCCCACTGAATTTTTTTAATTTATTTCTCAGATGTCATTTGCAGAATATTGGAAGAGTTTTCATGGGATTGGTAGCCTACCTTATTCTCCCAACAATGGCAACACTATTCAGAATGACAACACAAAATCAGGTGTAGTCAGTTACCTTTCCTCTTCTGGTGGCGATCTCACTATAAACAGGAAGAGGAGAAATCAGATGTTCTCATGTGTTCCAGCCTTTTCTTCCCCTGATAGCTTGTCTTTGTACTGGAAACGTCTCTATTGTGGCGCCTCTTCTCTGTAGCATCTGTTAGCAGCTGATTTCCTTGCCATTGCCCAGATCTCTGAGCTCGCCAGGGGCAGGACCCGCTCCTAAAGTAGCCATCCTCAGCTGACCGCCCATGTTTCACATACACACAGACTGATGTCACACACCAATTAAACAACCAATAGAGTGTGTTATTTTCCACAATCCCTTCCACTGGAGTGTTTCCCATCTATAACCATGCAGTCTCTCTCTCTCTCTCTCTCTCTCTCTCTCTCTCTCTCTCACACACATGCACACACAACAGAGGAGGGACTCAGGGTTATTTATAAATTAGTATTTCAGACACTAGATGGATTACAGTTGTTCCAAACACAATACTCACATCTTCTGATGGATATAGGAAACTAACAGTATCTCAGTATGAGGGTAGGAGATATAAACTGGGGATAAGAAGAATAAGAACCTCTCTCTGTAGGTTTAAATCCAGCTGATGCCACAATTCACCATGCCGTCAGGAAATGTTACTTCTTCTCATAGCTATTTAGGTACTTTGAAAAGTGTCATGCCATTTGCAGTCTTCTCTGCCACTGCGCTTCACTCACTTTCAATGTTCTTTCTGGCTGCTGGATGAGAACTGCCCATCATGAAAGACAATAAAAGGATGTGTAGTTCATGTGGCAGTGCTGCATGTAGTGGCTAGCACCCTTACTAAACCGGTTTCTCTTAACTGATTAACTCATGGATCAACAGACAAGGGCAGCTGGACTAAATCCGATTCTGCTCCCCTCAGTTAAGTGCAGACAGGCTGTACCATCTCATGTCTGTAGCTTAGCTTAGCATAAAGACTGCAAATGGGGAAACAGCTAGCCTGGCTCTATCCAAAGGTAGCACTATCCACCAACCAGCACCTTGTTTTCTATACATTTGGATTATATATTATGGGGTTTTGTATTGGAATATTTCTTGGACAGGTGTGGAGACTTCCTAGATTCTTGTGTTCACCATGAATTTGCCAGACAACCAGTGAGACTCCCTGTCACTGCTCTCAACCAAGAAACAGTCCCACACATATCCCACCTGTAAAACCGCAACTTGTCATTTTCACACTTTGCTTTTTTTTGTACTGTCACAGGATGTCATTTGTCATTTTTGACAATCTAGTGGACGGCACTGAGGGGAGTGAGTGGAGCAACGACAGAAAGCTAGCAAAGCTTACATCCATTTCAAGTAAGGCCTGCATCCTTTTCTTGTTGAGTGGCACCCAGGGCGTTCAGGCGGTCTGTTAGTAGCTGGTACAGCTACAGGGCTCAGTGGAAATTAAAAGACACGACAGTATGGTTTAAAGAAACAAGATATAATTGTTGGGTGGGTGGTTTTTGTTAACTTTCGACAGAGCCAGGCTAAGCCGTTTTCCCCCACTTCCAGTCTTGATGCTAAGCTAAGCTAATCAACTGCTGGCTGTAGCTTTGTATTTACTGTACAGTCATGAGAGTGTTATCCATGCTCTCATCTAACTCTTCACCAGAAAGCAAATGAACCTATTTGCCAAAATAATCCTTTTAAAAGGATGTTAATTATAAAGAAGTGATTTATTTTTACATTCTTCCTTCTCTATGTTATGCTGGCGCTAAGAGAAGGATTTTGACAGCTCACCACAGTGAACCTCTCAGCTCATCTAACACTTGACAGCTGCTTACAATGGCATTATCTCTGAACTGTTAAACCCCCATTGACACACACACACCTTCTCCCGTACACACAGAGGGGTCACAGCAGGACACAGTGTGTATCATCACAGCTCTCTTTAACCTTTCCATCACAGGATTCCAAGGTCATTCCCATAGGGTTGAATAGATCAAAATGGATGCCATTTTATAACCCTGTTGCTGTGCCAACATCAGACAAATAGCTATTTGACCCAGGGAGTCCCATTGTCACGGAGATCCAATTCTGGGGTGATTGAATAAAGCAGGGTGAGGTGTACAGGCATCTCTGTGTGTGGGGTGGACCAGGGCCCACTCTGACAGCTGTGTGTGTGTGTTTAAGATAGAAAAGTGTTGGCAGGGTTACCCTCTAAATCAGTGAAGAGACAGAGGGGGGGCAACAATGCCTCAGAGACACCATACCTCACATTCTGGGACACTGTGTGTGTTTGTGCGCGTGTGTGCATGTGTGTACGTGCATATGTGTGCATGCCATAAGACTACTCTTTATTATCAAGTGAAAGATAGTTTGGTGACAGCTTGCCAGCTGTAAGAGTAATGGCAAAATAAAAAAACACTGAACACATCAAATCATCAGTAATATCCCTCTACATCAAATTTGCAACAGTATGTTTACAATAACACTCT
Source organism: Gadopsis marmoratus (assembly GCA_036023855.1). Lineage (NCBI taxonomy): Eukaryota > Metazoa > Chordata > Actinopteri > Centrarchiformes > Percichthyidae > Gadopsis > Gadopsis marmoratus. The sequence continues at coordinate 13,542 of JAVQJF010068852.1, forward strand.
CTTAGGAAAGCCTACAGTGGTGCTGTTACATCTTAAACATAAGATTGATCCCATTTAGTCCTTCAAAGGTTAATACATGTTTAAATAAGCCAGTGAATTAAAACTCTTACGCCTGTACACTAAATATGAGGCTGGAGCCAGGAGGCAATTACATAGCTAAGCATAAAGACTGGAAGCATGGGGAAACAGCTAGTCTGACTCTGCCCAAAGGTAACAAAATCCATATACCAGCACTTCTATAGCACACTGATAAAATGGGGTTTGCTTTTAATCTTTTAGCTAAGTTATGCAAATTGGCTGCTGAAAAAATAACTAATAGATGCAGAAAACGTGCTATTCAGAAAAGCATTGCACAAATGCTGGTTATCAATAAACACGAAATGTCCCTCCGGTTTAGCCTGCACATTAGTCTACAAATAGCTGGCACTGAAAAATGACTCATCATCCAGCTATCCTAATTTAAAGTGTCTAAATCTTTTCCGCTGCAGCAGCAGTGATTGGAAGAGAGACAAGAATTAATCTCAGCTGACTGTCATCCTGACAGAGACACGATACACACACCAAACACAGTGCTCAGCCCTGTTAATATTTTGGCCAGTTTAAATATTATGTTTGAACATCAGATCTGTTGCCAAAGACCTGTAACTTCTATCTCTGTCTTATCCTTTTCACTTACCTATTACTAGTCAATGAATAGACTGACCTTTTCCTTTCTTCAGTGCTACGGAATGGCATGTCTTCTCTTGTTGATATCTGTGTAATGCAAGACAGACATTTTGCTGGATACATTGATACCATGAAAACATTTAAAATACCTTCAATTATATTTAATTTGGAAGACCCTAGAAATGATCATGTAGCAAAAATATTTCTGTCTCTGGAAAGAGGTACTAAAACAACAGTAAACTTAGATTTGGTGCATTTGCACATGTGTCATCAAACCTATTTTGCAGATTTCTCTGTTGTTTTTAATCTTTCTCCACTAACAGATGGGTATCTTCTTACTTATATCTTCCCTAGGTAGAGATCAGAATCACTATTTTAAAAAGCAGGATCTGGTTTCTTTATATGTCTATCTCCATCATGCATTCTCTGGCTCATTAGAATACAAACAGGCCAGCAACAAGGTTTTGGCCTGTGGCTACTGGCTCTGCATTTCAAAGGGTGATGGCATGCCTCAGGGTACACAAGTGGTTCCACTCTAGTTCTCACCTTTACGATGCTTTTTCAGAGCTTGGCTGATGTGTGAGGTGAAGCTGCCCTTGAGCCATTCCACTTGGTAGAACATTCGTTCCACCACATTCATTGTTCACAAGTTCATGAATTGCTGTCTAACTCTGAAATATTTAGTTATAATTATACTTATAAGATGAAGTAAAAAGTTTGTTTTTCACACCGGAAATAGCAGTTGAGAAATGTGTCACATGATCCCCATTAGCAGATAGATCATTCTTCAGTTGCTAAGTGGGCTTTGTGGTGTGATTGTTTTCTCAACTGCTGTTTCCAAGGTTCGAACTTAACTTTGAATCTCAGTATTTAAGCCATCTTGGATGACAATTTGTTAAAGTGCCCAGGAAAAAAAAGGACATTTTCAAGAATGAGCAACTGCTCCATGTGCTGAGGAAGATTGAGTGATGTGTTTGAAATCTCCAGAGCAGCTACTAAATTGATCTGGTGGTGAGATTGTTTTTTCAATTACTTACAAGACATTTAGGAACAAACAAAGTTAGGGTTAAGGTGACTCAGAGTAATAAAATTGGCCATCAGACATTGGTTTACAAAGACAGAAAACAGAATAAAATGGAAGCAGGGTTGATTCCTGCCTTTTGAGTCAACCCATCTTGCCCGTTTTAATATAATTGTGAAACATTTTGTAGGATTGTTCGTTTTGTGAAATGGTGGCAAAAGCTTTAACCCTCGCTGCTACTGGACCCAACGACTTCCCCCTAAATGAACCAGATTAATGTTTCTGGGTATCATCCAATGCTCATAAAAGAGTGAAGATTTTATTAGACTGTTTTTAAAAACAAGATGGAGCAGAGTGTTGTGTTCATGGTGGGGAGGGCAGCCATGGTCTCCTGCCTGACCAGCTGTTGTTTTGTCGACTAAACTGAGCATGCTGCTAAGACGGCGATGGGTTCCCACTGGCCAGCAGCTCAGCCTGGCACTGTAATTACAGAGATGGCTGAGGACAGGTGAGGGCTTCATTACACAACACACCCGTGCGTTACTGCACGCACACACACTGATGCACACGCACAAATGTTTCATGCTCTCAAAGTGGAACACACTCTCTCACCCGGAGGAGCTGTTGAGTCATTAATCTGGCTGTAGAGGAATTCATATGCAGGATCTGAGATGCTTGGCTCCTTTGAGGGAGGATGCAGACAAAACGATATACAGAACACATAAGTTACAATTTACCAACATGTCTGAATGTGCTCACTATCTGTCCTGATGTGTAGTGTAGTGTGTTTTGTTTAAAATGATGCATAAGAAGTCAGCCAACCAGCACATTTTCATTCTCAGGTATCACAAGGTTTTCCTGAGTTGCCAAAATTTGAGTAGAGTCTGATGCTGAAATGGGTGAAAATGGAATGGCAAACAGTCTCCCCAACACAGCCACCCTATATACTTACTTATACTTTATCCCTTAGTATCAAGTTAGCTGGGCCTGTAGAATGACCCCTGGAGCACATTTGTCTGTCTTTTGTTGGGAGATTAGGAAGGCATGCAACATAGATTTGCCATCAGGGTTTTAGGTTCTATATAATGGAGCCACAGGGCAAAACACTGGACATCAGGAAGGCGTTGATACTTGATACTATAGATATATACCACAGCAGAACAATATGTCCCTCATGGGATATTATACAATAGGAGATAAAAGTATTACCTGTGAAGTACAAAGGTCCAAAAATTATTACAATCTCACTAGAAACACACTAAAGATAGACTGTTGGTGATCGGCAAACACATTGCAAAAGGGTACAGACGACAAGTGGAACATGTAGAGTAAAACGTAAGTTGAATAGCTCATTTTACATTGCCAAACACAGGTCCACTTGTGCTTTTTCTGATTTGACAAGTCCAAATTTGTGCTCTGAAAAAGGTCAATGAATCTGATTCATTTGGGAATGATAAACAAACAATAGTACTGTAATGCTAGCAAGGCTATCAAGCCTCAAAAGAAAACATTTGGGAACCACTATCCTATATAAGAATAAACACCATGAAACCATACCATGAATGGTCTGCTGTATATATTCTGTGAACTGAAAAAGAATAATAATCGAGCAGTTTTTATTGTATATCCTACATATCCTACAGACTGACCTCTCTTTGTGTCATATAAAAGTGTCTGCATGAGTGACTGACTGGCTTGCTTCTGGCTTTGGTTTTTCAGCTCCCTTTCTGTTAAAGCTGCATTAATCAATTTTTGTTTGCCAGGGGGCAGAGGAACTGGCAGACACACAGTCCTGGCATTATCACTGCTAGGGTCTACTTAATCATACTGCACATTGAGATTTCAGGTAAGAACATTATCAACACATCTGAGTTTCAGAAGTGATAATCATCTCTCGTGGATCCAACTAGGACACTGAGAAGAAGCACAGAAGTACATGCCGGCCGGGATACTGTAATTCTTTTGCAAACAAAAAACTTTGCAATTAGAATTACTTAAAACGTAAGATGATATAATCACGTACACATTTCACATAGTGACTTTAATCTGCATGTTTTTAAACCAAAAGCAGGAATGGTGCTGGTGCTGCTATCCTGGGAGGAGAATCCTCGGGAACTATTGGTGTTTACTGGTTGTTGCACCCGGACAAAATAAAAAGACGTACCATGGAGCCCAGTGTGGAAAACAACGTGAAGACCGTCAGGAGGCGTAAAGAGGATAAGAAAGTTCTTCGAAAACAGATAAAAGCCAGTCACACTTTGCTGAAACATGAAGGCATCAGTACAGCATCGCAGCCTACCAAGGTAACCGGAAACAAGCCGTTTATAAACAGGAAGTGGCAGCTGACAAGCAGCGAAGAGAGCTAGCTAGCCTGGACCATCTACTTCTTTTAACATGTAATTTATTTTTGCAGCTGTTGGATGCAATAAAAACCAATTCAAAGATGATTTTCATCTCATTTGAGTTTAATGCGAGTTTATACAAAAAAAAACGCCAGAAGCTGGCAATGTTACCTGTCTGATTTCCAGGTATTGCTTTAATATTAGCATTTATATGCAGCTTTCAGTCATATAAAAGTAAAATAACAACAGTTTAGGCTTTGTAAGGGACTTGTCATTTGCTAGCTTACATTTTGAATCAATTTTCCAACCTGCAATGTCAGAATATGTCTCCCAACACAAGTCTGAATCAGTTTTAAGAGACAAATTGTATTTGTTTAGTCAGGTGTATCCTAGGACACATTAAAATACAATGAGTACACCATCCTTCATAAGCAAACAAGAAAAATCTAATCATAAAAATATAGCAAATGAAAAAATATATATAGTATATGAGAACTGAAATGTAACTTGTAATGTAACTGTAAAGTCTGTACATGTATCTTGGACAGCAGGGAGTCAGTGTAAGGAAATAATATTGGCCTAGTTACAATGAAGTATATGTTTTCTTTTCTTTTGAACTGTGAAAAATAAAATAACATTTCTTCAGGACCAGAGTGTAAAACTGACAAAACATAAAAGCATTATGACAAAAAATGTTAAACATTGTATACACTGACAAAGGTGTGTGTTGGGTACTGGAGGGGTTCAGCAGTCTGACAGCCCAGGGAAGAAGCTGTTCATTCTGTGGTGTAGGATTTTGGTTCAGACTTTCAGCCTGTTTTGGATGTCGTTTTTCTTAAACTGGTCTGTATAAAATTAACCAGTCTACCTCTGTCTCCTCTGCAGAGTTTGGTGGTGGCTAACGGCGGCCTGGGGAACGGCGTTAGTCGAGAGGCGCTCTCTGCAGCGCTGAAAGAGATGGGAGAGCTGGAGACACTGATGATGCACCCCCACAAGCCCTATGCTTTTGTCACATACAGGTACAGATGCTGCATGGACAGTACTATAACAAACCAGTTATGATCAACCTTTAAAACCTCTGTGAAAGATTTTGGTTTCAAACGCATGTTGTTGTCATTCTGTTTCCAGATCTGAAGAGAATGCACGGAAAGCCCACATCCACCTCAATGGCCAAACGCTGCAATGCGGCGAGAACAGTGTCACACTCTACCTCAGTTACGTCGACTCGGGTACTTACCTTAAACACTGACGCCATCAGACGCAAGCATGAATGACTGTACTGCTATAGTTGTTTACATTACAGCTTAACAATAAGTTGGACAATGGCTAAATACAGCCATTTTATGTGTTTGTGTGCTTTCTTCTCTGGAAAGCACATTTCTGCAGCCAGTAGTGTGATCCTTAATGTATGTGTGTACGCAGTAACCTGTGAAGAGGAGGTGTCCGTTCCTTTGCCAGAGGGATTAGTCTTGGTGGAGGATTTTGTGTCTCTGGAGGAAGAGGCTCTGTTGCTCGCTGCCATTGATTGGTCATCCACTAAGGATGACATCACTGGTGAGGGGCTGCATAATGTGTTTGGGTCTTATGTTCTGGATAAGGTCTTGTAATGTTATGTCTTTAACATTGAAATTTACTTCAAATTATACAAATCATACAAATTTAGTTCGCAGGGCAGTGTGGCATCTTTCTATTCAGTTATGTTGAACAAAAGGTGGTAAATGTACAATTGTGCACCAATACACCTCCTATTAGATGCCATACAGTCTTAATGAATCATTATGAATAAGTAGGTCTATACATAATAAGTTTGTATCCTGAACTCCTTTTTTAGCTCAAAAAGCTCTGAAGCATAGAAGAGTCAAACATTATGGCTTTGAGTTTCGCTACGACAACAACAACGTGGATAAGGACAAGCCATTACCTGCAGGTATGCTTACTCTTTTTTTTTACTCTTACAATCAGGCTATTATGGGTCGTATTTTCAAAGGTTTGGCCATTTTTCCTATCGCAGGATGACATTTTATTGTGTGTGTGTGTGTGTGTGTTTATCCAGGTATTCCTCAGGAGTGTCTACCTGTTCTGGAGCGGTGTGTGAGGAAAAAACACATCAACATCATGCCAGACCAGCTGACCGTTAACCAGTATGAGTCTGGACAAGGTGAGTTACTCCAGTCGTGGTCATTACCTCTAACCTATTTCATACAACCCTAGAAAAGTAAGATAATTAAACTTTATGATGCAGTTCATTTTGGAAAAATGAGAGAAAATGACAGCCCTCAAAACACAAACAATATGCAATATTAAAAATGTAATTGTTTGCACAATGAATAAATCTCAAAAATACTAATGTTTCCACCTAGCAGGGGTTCAAGATTCAATATTTGGTGGAATAATTGATTCTTGGCATGATTAGTAAATACCTAATCAGTGCCATGTTCCTGCAGGAACGACAGGAAAAAAAGTTTTTAATTAGTTTTGTTATTTCAGATACTAGTAAAGTTAAATATTGTGAAACTAAAAGTAGACTATTTGGATTCTCACACCCAATTATTAAGCTGTGGTTACTAAAACCACTCATATGAACAAAATATACTGTATGTGCACACATGTAGGTTTTATTGATTCATACCACAGGGTGGCAGCAGAAGCTTTCCAACATGCAGGTCTGATCAAAGTCTTTGGTTGCTGAGAGTTTTTTGGTACTGGCAAACCTTTTAGGACTGAAATAAGGATTTTGATGAAGGAAATGTTATTAATTACATTTTTTTTAACCTTATGCACATAAAGTCAAACATATTACTAAATTATTTGAGTTTCACACATCACAAAAGGTTCAGTGGCGTCATCATAAACCCTAGAAAACAAGCTGAATCTAAACAATTTAAAGTGTACATGCGTGTTTCTAATACTTTCAGGTATTCCTCCTCACGTGGACACTCACTCTGCCTTTGAGGACACCATCATGTCACTGAGCCTGGGGGCACAGGTAACCAGTCCCTCCATCATTTTGTTATTTTCACATTTTCACAAACTCCAGCTGACATCCTGCAGATAATGCTGTACGTGCTGATCCAGAGAAATACTCCCACCGCAGACCTGTGGGTTGGTCACTTGCCCAACCAAACAATTCGTCAATCAGATTGCATAGCCAGTATCGACCAGTAGTACCCGAGGCAGTTGCACACTGAACTAGTTGGAAGTACAGTTCTGTAATCAGTGTTCATAGTTAAACAACCGTTCTCGCGACGGAAGCCCTGGTGAAAATAAAAGTGGTTCCAAATACAACATAAATAGGTATTTATAAATGGATTTTCTTAACAATGGCTTGTAACTATTGTGGAACATCTAATTAATTAATTAATTGAAGTTATAATTAGTCTATTTTGCTATTTCATCTTTGCTATAAAGATTCAAAGTTTTGGTCTAAAGAAAACAGTCTTCACATTTTAGCATAAACCAGACTTTTCTTTTTCTGTTTGTGTGCCTTTCTGTGTCGGCATTTGATCACTCGAATTAGCCGTCACTTCACTGACCAATGTGATACATCAGTCTCAGGGGGCACAACTGTCAGAGATGAGTGTGTGCAACAGTATGTTTGGATTCGGTGTCCTTGTGATTAGACTGAGAACATTTTGTCACTTTGCTCGCTACATCTCATTCTTTTTGCTCCCGCTCCCTCTCTCTCTCTCTCTGACACACTCATAATCTCTCGCTCACTGTGGCCTTCCATTAATGCAGAATGTAGTTAATGACTCTTTTAGAGGTGTCACGGTTTAATGAACGGAAGAGACACAGATTGTCCTTGAAACAGTGGGTGTTGCTGTCTCCTTGACCATTCCAGGTGTGACAAGATGGTGTGACCCGTCTCTGCAGAGTGACTGCTGACTGGTGACACCCATCTGTCCCTGCTTGTATAAAGCGCAGGGCCTCTATTAGCAATCAGCTGTCATCTGTCACACACACACACACACACACACACAGATGTCATGTGTGTTCTTTGTCAGAGCTCTTCACTGGAGATTTTGAGCCACAAAAGGTTTACAGTTTTATATCGGGTGCCTGGGGGACGAGGCGAATACAATATCGAGAAGAAAAGAAACTGCACACTGAACAGACCCTCGCAAAGAAAGATTTATTGAGCGCGAATACGAAGTTTTAACATGATGTCCTCGTCAGGTGATACTCAACATGTGATCTTCCCTCAATATTTCAACATGTACACATCCAGTTATTTACTAAATCTAGACTCCCAGATGACGATCGTTCAATGCCATTATAAATTTCAAACCCTGAATGTAATTGTCAGAAGTGGGATTCGACCGTAATAAGGAGTTGCAGTGACCAGAGGAGGAAAGAAGACTGTGCAAATGGAGGAGCCGGATGATGGTGAGGCGACGTCAGTGGCTGACCAGGGGGCCGAAGGAGGCAACCAGGAGGACAAGCTGGAAGAGCTGGTGGGCATGATGAAGTCTTTCATGAAAACTCGAGCAGCAAGAGACAAGCAGCGTGAAAAAGAAGCTTCTCGCCAGGAGATGGCAAAAAATGAAGCACCAGTTTTGGCAGATCCAGGCTCAATTAACCAAGATGAGGAAGGAGTCATACGCGCATCACGAGGACGATGGGGAGCGGCACCAAGATGGAAGCGACGACGATGAGTCTCAGGAAGGAATGTTCAGAGCCATCGCAGGTCACCCCTGTTGATGTTTAGTCTCACCCAAGGGGGAGACTAAAATGTTTTAAAATTATTTCAAAAAAGTTAACAATGAAAATGCAAAAAACAACTACTGGTACACGTGTGAGATTTTGACTCGCGCTTATTTTGTGTGTGTGTGTTTTTTGTTTTTTTATAGGATTTTGTTGATCTATGGTTGTAACAAGTTAATCCCTCTTCAATTCGTGCATAAAAGATTCAGTGCATCATAAAAATCTCACCTTCAGTCTACAACCTGATTTGATTTAGCTTTATTTCATCCATTTCAGTGCAAAGTAACTAATCTGACTCAACCATCAATGATTAAAATCTTCATGCAAATTGGCTGTGTGAGTGTGAGCGAGTGAGATTTCTGTTGTGGTTTCAGGCAAAGATCTGATAATTTGCTGGTGTCGCATGGACATCACTCTCGCAATAGTACACAAACACCGTCTTTCTCTCTCTCCCTCTCTCTCTGTCTCACTCTCTCACACACACACACACACGTGTGTGTGCGCGCGCCTCTACTTCACAAAATCCAATTTTCCTGCTGTCAGAAGTTGGAGAGATGCCATTTGAAATTGTGTAGATGTGATTTCCCAGCAGAGCTCATGCTGTTATGCGCTGTAAGGAAACATTAGGATCAAACACCAATGCTGGGGTGGAGATACTTCTGCTGGTAGTTGGTGAGAGAGCACGCAGAGTGGTTTTTTTTTTTTTCACTCTGGGTGACGTCACGCCAAACTGTCGAGTAAGAACTGTTGGTTTCATGTTTGGAAGATGGGTTTTTTTTCATATTCAGTTCATTTGTGATTTTACAGGTCTGTAGTAGTGTGATAAGGTTTTTCTTTTTCTTTTCTTTTAAGCAAACATTTGCTTCTTTCCAGAGACACAGGCAGTTATGTGTAGTAACTACTTCAGCACAGTCATACTGTAACTCTGCATGAACGACATCCGCAAATACTCAGTTTGATATGTAATGGATTATTGAAATGCCGAGTTCTAGTATCGATACCGAAAGATCCAAAATATTTTTTCACTTTCTGATCTTTGCTAAATAAAAACACATTTTTGTAGGAAAAATCTTTAGTGTCCATTTTTGTCGTAACCCAAACAGCCGTACGACAATGTGGCAAAAATGATCAAATCTGAATTAATCAAAGCAGTATCCTGTTGGAAAAATTAAGTAAAGAAGACTGAGAACTCCATGAAGCATTCGGTGTTTAAGGATTTTTTTTTCGATACTTGAGGATAAGGAAACAATTTGATTGGTACTAAGAGTGTTGACGTTTGATGCTCATTATCAGCAGTTACATGGCTGCAGCAGCTACAGATTAATAAGTAGGGATACACAGATTCAATACGCTGGATTGACATCGGCTTACTGACTTATTGAGTGGATTTGGGTATTTGCCGTTACGTGACCAATCAAGATTCGTTGTCAATGTCATTACAAAATTCAGGGTTTCCATTCATTTAATCACGACAGGCTGCCAACATTTTAGTGCCGCCGCAATCCTCGACCTCATGGTCTTACACACAATTGATTCCACTGAGTTCAACGCAGTGATGTATACAGATCAACTGTCAGTTCTTTGCCTGTCCACAGTTTGCCAGTTTCTTTCTTCTGTATGTGTGTGGGGGTTTTTTTTAAGAGAAATGTATAGTTGTATCCTGTTGCTGCATGTTTAAGGGAGTGATTTCCTCAGTGTTCAGTAGAGTGGTTTAGGTGTTTTTTATTTAAATTTTGAATGCTTGTGTGTGTGTTTGATGTTACAGACGGTGATGGAGTTCCGTCACCCTGATGGTCGTCTTGTTGCCTTGGTGTTGCCAGGGCGGAGCCTCCTGGTGATGAAGGGCGAGAGCAGATACCTCTGGACACACGGGTGAGCTGGATTGTGTCAGATGGATCCGTCTTCCCCGCTCCCTGCTAGGAGTCAGTTTATCTTGACATGAGCTTTAGGTCGTTTCACAGAGAAGTGATAGATCTTTTCTTCCTCTAAGTCATTGCGGTAGAATGAATTTACAGACCTTTCTCTGAGCTTCATACTGTATTTTGTACTGTACAGCCTGTCTGTGGACCTTTCCCCACATTTACCTTCACATGTGAAGGTGAAAGACTCAGGGTTTGCTCACATCCACATCCTCCGGTGTTCACATGAAAGTACAACTGTGCACATTAGTTACTGTCAGTTTGTGTATGATAGTCAGCCACCTCTACAACTGTCTCTTATGTCCTCTAAGGATTACTCCTCGGAAGTTTGACATGGTGCCAGCCTGCGACCTGCAATTCCCTGCTCATGCAACGCCTGACCTCCGGACCCACAGCAATCTCACTTTGAGCAAGAGGGGCACCCGCACTTCTTTCACTTTCCGCAAGATCAGACACGAACCCTGCCGCTGTGGTGAGAATGTTGCACAATAAAACACATGGTGTCGTTGATGACAGAAGACAGGCTTTACTGCCATGATGCAAGTGATGTTGGACAACCAAGTTTTTTTTTTTTGGCAAATCTTGGGGCAATTCGGAGTTAATTCTGCCCTGACAATCTTCCTGTGTATCACCTCCTGTAGAGCACATATGATATGCCATCTGATGGGCACATTTATCAAAAGCACATTAAAGCTCTTCCTTTTTAAATTGGACACATTTCATGCATGAGCATGCCGGGTATCTGCAAATGCAAAATTACATGCAATTCTGTGTATGTGCTATGCTTTGTCTCACCGCTCACCCCCTTCCTTCTCAAGCCTTCCCCTCTGCCTGCGACAGCCAGGGAGCTCCCTCAGCACCCTCTGCCTCTCTGCCGTCTCCCCCCTCGCTACCCTGTTGCCATGACGACGCCGCCCGTCTGGAGGAGGAGTATGTGCACCAGGTGTACGATGCCATCGCCTCCCACTTCAGCAGCACTCGCCATTCCCCGTGGCCTCGCGTTTGTCACTTCCTGTTGTCACTCCCTCCTGGCAGCGTGCTGGCTGATGTGGGCTGTGGAAATGGGAAATATCTGGGTGTCAACCCAGAGGTGATTGCAGTGAGTGTTGTTGTTGTCATGTATTATTATAATGTCTGTAATTCTGTGGTACTTTAGTGATCCCTGTAGGGACATTTCCTTTTCCATTCCATATTTTTTGCTACTGCTTCTTAGATTAGTATATCTGTAAAATGCCACACAACTTCACAAATCATTTATGTAAGAAACATGTCATAACAACAAGGTCTGTTTTACATACACCGCCGCCATCACTTCCAGTGGAGACGGCAAACAATGAATCTTCCTCTGAGGTAGAACTCCTCTGCAGCTATTTCACAGATACAAGACAAATAGATCCAAAAGGATAAGAGGCCTTCTTTACACCAGTTTGATGGAGAGGATCCTGACTCGCCCAATAAACCTTAACAACCATACATCATAATGTTACTTGGACCACGAGACCACAAGCTAGTCTTTGTAGCAAACCACACTTTAACGCCAAAGTTGAATCACATTTTAGTAAGATTTTAGAAATAGCTTAACATCTTGCGCTTATTCTTGTTTTTCTATTTGATGAGAACACTGATACAACTCTTATGTTTAGTAAAATGCTGAAGCCAGGACTTGTCTAGCCTAGCTTAGCATAAAGACTGGAAACTGGGAAAACAGCTAGCCTCGATCTGTCCCAAGGGAAGAAATACACCTATCTGCACCTTTTAAATCTCAATTCATTGAACTTGGTGTATCTTCTTTGTTTAACCCAAACAAACATGAGTAAATGAGTCAACTTTAGATGTGCTGGTAGGTGTATATTTAAAATTTGGAGATCGCCGGGCTAGCTGTTCCCGTCTTTGCTAAGCTAGGCCAAAGTCGTTAAATTTCCAGACATGAAAGTCACATTAAATTTTATCATCTCTCAGAAGGAAGGCATAGACTGTAAGCTTATTTCTGAAAATGTTGACCCATTCCTTATTAATGTTCTGTATGACAAGGAATTTATGCTCCTATCTAGTGTTAAGTTCCACGGTACAAGGGGCCTTAAATCCACCAAATGTGCAGGCAACAAAAAGACACTGTAAAGGTCACACACAGCCTCAGAGCTCAGCATTCTCATTAATGCAAAATTAAAAGTAGTAGCTGTGTCAAGTCAACAGCACCCAGTTACAGTGTTGCATAAGCCAGACCCTCTCTGCTCCAGCGTGAAGTGAGGAAGAAGACAAAGGTCTACATCATTACACCTCCCTTGGCAAGAAGCTGCAGTTTACTTATTTACCACCTTGCGTGAGTCTGGCTGGTCATGTGTATAATGCTTTGCTATGACAGCAAGTCATATTGTTCACATGAAGGGAATGGTCTATAATCAGTTAGCAGCTAGTTTTTAAGTTGCCTCAGGTGTGAACATCATGTCTCATTCAAAACGAGCTAAATAAACCACAATAACACACAAGGGATGATATCATTGGTGCTGAGGTGGCCTGTGTCGCTCTCACCTTGAATTCTGCTGGTTGTCATTGTTTGCATTAGCTCAGTTCCCATGGCAATATCTTAAATTTTCTGTTTACGTATGCACACTGGGATATTCACATTTGGGATTTGGAGGTGCATGTGAGCAGCTTATCCTGACTCAGACCATAACTGTGATAAATCATTACTGAGAACACTGGGATCATGTAGGTCACACAGCAACTTTCTCAGATGAATCTGTTGCTTTTTTTCCCTTTTTTAAAGTCGTTTCATTTCCCTCTGCACTTTGTTTTTCTCTTCTTTCTATTTCCCCCTCTCCCTCATCCCTTCTCATATTCCCTCTCCCATTGCAGATTAACGCAGTTAACCTTCCCAGTTCTAATTGAAATGAAAAAGATTGACCTTTTTTCTGTTTGCATGTCAGTATCAGCATGTGTTTTGTCTCTTTTCAGGTTGGTTGTGACCGTAGCAGCGCTCTTGTTCAAATCTGCGCAGAGAGGGGTTTCCAGGCGTTTGTATCTGATGCTCTCAGTGTGCCTCTGCGGACAGCCTCCTGTGATGCCTGTATCTCTATAGCTGTCATACACCACTTTTCCACACAGGTACACACTTGTACACACTTTCAAAGAATAACAGGTGCACACACAGCATCTTCATTTCTATAAAAAACAATGCCGTGTGTCAAAGACGGACCCTCACTGAAAAAGCACTAAAGTCTTCATTAGTCACACTGCGGGAAACTTTTTAGGATCTTGGAAACTTTACCTCAGTATCAACTACTGGAAGTGTTCTCAAGTTTTGGTTCCTGAAACATGGACCTACATTTGGGACAACGCCCCCTGCTCTCAAATGAGTACTTTGAAATGGGCCAGGAACATTGCGATGGAGTTTGTGGTACAGAATATCCCCGATTGTTATTTGGTGACATTGGAAGGGATGTCTTTTGATTCTGGAGTTTTTCGAATTCAAATTTCATATTCCCTTTCCACCGCTGCAGTCTCTCTGCAGAGTATATTTATTAAACTGATTTGCCCCTTACTTAGTGTATGATCCCATGGGGTTACTGGAGCATTTGATAGAAATTGTCAAATACATAGTTTGATGTGTGTTGTAGGAACGTCGGCTGGCAGCAGTGGGGGAGCTGGTGAGACTTTTGAAGCCCGGAGGTCGAGCACTCATCTACGTTTGGGCTTTTGAACAAGAGTACAACAAGCAGAGGTCCAAGTACCTCAAAGACCAGAACGATGAGCATCCCGAGAACCACAGCGCCACTAAAAACACATCAGAAGACAGCCAGGAGCTTTGTGGGAAATCGGGTATCCATACCAGCAGACCTATAGAAGACGGCTACACGCCTGTAGACCACCTACAAGATGTTAGCAGAGTGACTGATGGCAAACTCAGTGTGCACACCAACCGCACAGCCTTCAACGCCCAGGACCTCTTGGTTCCCTGGCATCTGAAAGAGGGGAAAAGACGAGGCGAGGAAGAACCAGGAGAGGGTGGGAAGAAGGATAAAATGAAAGATAACTCCATAACTATATTAGACTGCGATCCTGACCCCAGTCCAGGTTTTGACTCCAACGTGTCTTCTGGATCAGGTCTTGACAGCAGTGATGCCACACACAGTCCATGTGGCACCTCCACTCTAAAGTCAGCATCTGAGAGCAGCCCAGCACTCGTTTTTCACCGCTACTATCACGTGTTCCAGCAGGGGGAGCTGGAGCAGCTGTGTGGTCAGGTGGCGGGAATCAAAGTGCAGAGCAGCTACCATGACCAAGGAAACTGGTGTGTTATATTAGAGAAGCACTTAGCGAGATGAATTGACACACTAATCATTTAGAATAATTTAGCTACAAATACATATTTGTAAAATATATGACATTGGCAATGAACCAAGAGCGTTAATGCAATGTAACCAAATACTAAATTAAAGGATTCTTTGTTTATTTAAATGCAAAAGAGAAACGTGAACAGATAGTGCCATGAAATAAACGTAAAGATTTTATAAAATGCCTGCTGTTGTTGTGCTCATCAAATCTTGACAATGGGACAAGGTGCTGTATTACAGGGGAAACGTTTGATATATTTAAGTTTAAAAGCCAACTAAGGTCAAATATTAGCTCTGGATATATATATATATATTTTTGTCATAACTGTTTTGGTGTATTGTTTGGGAAAACGCACAGAGTCCTACAAAGGTTCCATGGAAACAGTTCTGCTGCAGTAAAATCCTTCCACTTCAGCTGAAAACAAATGCAACTAACTAAAACAAACAGAGGTCATTTATACCTGTCAACATTGGAAATTTTCTGTCTGCTACCACCATCCAACCCTTACCATGTAAATGAAAACACATGAGTATATACATTCAGGACATATTTATTTACAGTATGTATTACTTGAATGAGACATGTACACATTATTCATTATTTTCACTGTGACAGTTGCTACACTACGGTTGAAAAGGCCACATTATTATTAGCCCAAATCATTGACCTGTTCACCTCAGCTTAGGTCACTTGCCTCCGAAATGGGCAGATGGGCAAAACACATCTCCTCTTTTGGAGCATCTGAAGTGTCTCATGGCATTGTGCTAACTACCTGCATCTCAAGTACTGACAATGGGCCATATTTGGCAGCACATTTGAATAGGTATTTTTCACTGTTCTTGAAACTGTTTAATGTATGAATTAGAGAAGATTATTTAAACATTGAATTCAAATTGAAGTACTGCTTTTACATCTAATTAATATAGCTACAACAATAATCCTTCAAGTGCTTCACAATTCTGCTCAGTCCTTTGAATCAGTGCTGGAACTGACGTAATGTTTAAACAGTTATTAAACAACAAGTAAAGTTTTTGTGTTGTTGCTGGTTGACTTTAGTGTAGGATCAGCTGATGATCAATCAACACTGTGTTTCAATATAGATTTGGTATAATGTGGGAACACGTAAATATGACTTAATAACTCTTTCTTTCTTCCCGTCACACACGTGTTCACGCTATATCCTTTTAACACGAAACGTTTTACCAGACGGCTGTAAAGACTGAATTGTATGTAAGAATGAATTGTAGGATAATGGGATGTTGATTAATGGGTTATTTGTTGTGGAGGTTGGTAATTGGTCAGCGGTTCCGAGTAAATTACCCCTGCGGCTTCTCAATCCTCTGTGACCCACACAGACAAACACATTGTGGTGCTGAGATGAGAGATGGTTTTGCAGCTTTCATTGATTAAGGGGAAGCTGTGTGTGTGAGATCCTTTGTAGTTTTGTGCATAATAATGTGTTTGTGTGTAGTAGTGATAGTGCGTACTGGTGTTAAGTCTGTGTAAGCAGTGTCTGTCGCTTGACATTTGGAGTGATAATTAAAATTTAAAGGGGTGCCTCCCCCAGGTACAGCTTATTGATTTGACAGGCTACAAGACATTTAAAATCTTCAGCTCGCAGGAGTCAAGAGACATTTATACTGAAATAATATGTAACAATTCCTTCCCTGTTGAATTAGTGTGATTGTGCGGCATTGAAAAGTGATAAATTCCAGGCAGGGATGTAACTGCATAAAATAAGTGTGAGTTTAATGACCAAAAGAATGTGGGTTCCTCTGTCCTCATACGTTAGTGTGCTTTTTGTCGGCGGCTGTTTTTATTGATGTGTTCTCGTTCCAACTAAGGGACAGCTTAGTGCTCCAGCATATAATAATATTTCAGACAATAGGATGCTTTCAACTTAGTGGCAACAGTTTGGGGGAGAACCTTTCCTGTTTCAACATGACAATGCCTGTGTGCACCAAAGGAAATTGACTGGCCTTCATGAAGCTCTAACCTCAACCCCATCCAACACCTTTGGTATGAACTGGAACGACAAGAGTGGAGGCTGTTACAGCAACATATTAATACCCATGGTTATGGATGTTCTGCAATCATATCATTTTACAATTGCTGTTATTACTATGCTATTTCTCTGTGTGTGAATATCACATATTTTGCATGCGTGTTCATCCTTGAAGATCTTCTGCTCTGACGTTTTTCTTTTTTTTTTCTGTTAAAGAGGTTTTTGTGGATGCTTTGAGGGTCTAATTGAGGATAATGGATGTCTTGTGTTGTAGCAGATTGTTATGCCATCTGAGGCAAATTTTTTTTTTTGGGCTATATGAATGAAAATGACACGCATAGGTTTCCACATGTGTAGAGGCCATATCAACATGTCCTAAACATTTTACCTGGTACATTTACAGAAAGGCTGGGCAAGCACATCCCAACACTTGTCAATGCACAGATAACCTTTCATCCTCATAGTAAGCAGCCAATAACTTTCTTGCACCTGTTCACACACGTTTTAGGCTACTTTTATATGTGAATGCAGCTTATTATCTAATGCATCGGTTATATCATACATCCATCGCTAAATGTCAAGCGTTGACGTAAACGGCAGCGTTTTACGGCATTTAACAAAGACATTGACGGCAGTGTCATGGCGGCGCACGGAGTCAGTTTTGAGAGTTCGAACAGCATCGAAGAAAGAAAGGATAGTAAACGACAGGCACGGCAAGAGGCGCTAGCAAAGGTATAAATTGTAAGCGTCGTCATAAACAAGCATACAAGTAATCTGAAGTTAGTTTGATTTGGGTCAGTTATGTGCTAAATCATACCTGTTTCGTCCGAAATAAAGCTAACAAGCTAACAGCTAACGTCTTGTTGACGCTAGGAACGGGTGGACAGTATATCTTTTTTTTTTTGGCGGAATTGAACCATATCCGTTATGTAAACTGGCATCTTTGCGTCTCTTTCCATCTCCATTCCGTTCGCAAATCTAACAGTACCCGTGTGCCTCCAGATTAACCTGCCCGTGTCTGGGCAGGCGGATACTGTTGGAAATGACAGGACAAACACTGCTGCGGCAGATAGGAGACCTGCCGCGGTGTTTTTCGAGAGGTTTCATGTCATGGTCGCAGCAGTAACACACGGCCCATAGCGTAAACATTAAGACAGCCTCGTTCTTTTTGTGAGCACAAATGTACACAGGTATTTAATTGTGCGTTATCTTTTTTTTTTCTTTTTTTGTGCCGTGCAGCTGTGTTTGCAGCTGTGTTTGCACAGATTCACAGACTTATCTGCCTGGCTCACCTGTGCCTTGAGCTGGCCAAAGCAAAGAGTGTAGCTGCGTCTCATTTGTTCCGCTTTGACGTTTGAGGAGGAATTGGCTCATGATGGCAGGGACCACCGCCGTCCCTGCCATTGCATCCAAAATGTATAATCGTGCAGCTTCGGATTTGAAGATCATATCGCTAATCAACAGTGTCATGGCAATGTGAAGACTGTGGCGTTTCCTTTCATAATGAGAGAAGCAGAGAAAAGGCTTTTCTGTTTCAGCCACCAGAATCAGATCAGCTCTACACTTACTTGGATTGGCGTTAGATGGTCTGAAAATGCGAATGTCGGTGAACCCTTGCGTTGATCTGTTTTCCGTTTGAATGATCCCTCTTATTTGACATCGTGGTGTTCAGGCCAAGAAGCAGCATGAGGGAGAAGAGAGGAGGAAGGAGCTGAAGAGGCAGAGAGGGGAGGACACTTGGATGCTCCCTGAGGTCAACCAGAGGCTGCAGGAGATCGAGAGCGTAAGAGGCAACGTTTTTTTCACTTGAAGATGTGCACATAATCAAAACCAGCACAGAGTGCATTTAGCAACTTGCAACAACGTTCACTGCTTGATCACTCTATTTCAAGAGCTCGTTGGACTAACTCCATGCCATGTCATTGTCAGTGGTGACATTGTTGCCGGGCTGCAGCACATAGTTATCAAACATGAGACCTTGGTGATAATGATAATGTCAATGACAATGATGCCTTCTGATATAATTAATCATACTTTTGGGAAATGTACCCCTAGTTGCTCTGCCATTATGTAGACACGTGAACCAAAATAAAGAAACTGGAGACAAATGGTTATTCCTGCATACCCTTTGTGATTGAGGACTGACCTTGTGAATATACTGCACAAAGAATATAGCAACTAATAAAGAAACAAATAATTTGTGGGATCTGAACCCCCTACAGGAGGGCTCTGTTAAGAGCAAGAAGAAATCTAAAAAGAAAAAGGAGAAGAAGAAGAAGGCCAAGAAGGAGAAGAAGGTAGCAGAAGCAGGAGATGACTCTAGTGAAATCTCAGAGGTAAGTTATTAAGTCACTTTCCCCTCCAGGATTCCTTTAAACAAGGTCTCAAGTTAACACCTGGAAAGTGCCAATAGACCCTGCTACACTGGGTAATAAGTAAAATTGTTTAAAATGACTTGAATTCTGCTAGACTAAATGGTGATTTATAATTGAGTGAAAGGTGAAATTTTGACAGGTGAAAGTTTTGTAGTCTAGCAGCTGTAAAGTTACATTTAGAAGTTCTTACAAGGCTTTGATAAAACTTAAAAACCAAAATATCTTATTATACAGGGATGGCAGTTTATCAAA
This sequence comes from Gadopsis marmoratus, assembly GCA_036023855.1. NCBI lineage: Eukaryota > Metazoa > Chordata > Actinopteri > Centrarchiformes > Percichthyidae > Gadopsis > Gadopsis marmoratus. The sequence goes on from JAVQJF010068852.1 coordinate 33,161, forward strand.
TGCTTTGGGCTTCTCTTTCTTTTTCCATCCTTTTTGTTTTGTTTTGATTTGATAATCTTATCATCATCTTCTCCCCCCCCCCCTCTATGTGTCAGGAGTCAGGGGATGAGTGGGTTGAGGCTCAGCCTCAGACACAAGCTGCTAAAGCCTGGCAGGTTTCTGATGAGACCAAGCCATCAGAGAGCAACCTCAGTCCAGCCCAGAATGTCCAGGTAACGTCCTCACTCGGTCCCACAGATACTGAACAACAGTAACAAATCACCTGTGGGCACAAACAGTGGCAGCTTTGCCATAGCCTCTTCAAAAGTCATCTCTCTTCCTCCAAATACAATTCAATTCAAGATGATAGTAAAGTCCACAATATAAATGGAAAAAAGACGCTAACTAGAGCATACAAGTCTAGAGATATAAAAACGTTTTGTACATACAGGCACGCCTTGTTTGCTTCTTCTGCTTTAGAACCAAACTTGCCCACTCATAGAACCTACCTTCATGACTGAGAAGTTACACGTTTTTAAACTTTTACAGGTGTTTATTTTTCTTTTATGTATGTGTGCTGTGTGTATATTAGAGCATAGTTGCTATGTGTTAATGGTCATTGATCTTCCCTCAAACCTATATGTCTATCCTTTTCTTTGTTTAACCACCCCACACTGTCTCCGTCCCGTAGAGAGACGAATGGATGACCTTTGACTTCCTGGCAATGAGTACCACCTCCACAGCAGAGAGGAGGGCTGAGAAAGAACGACTGAAAGAGGAGGAGAGGGCAAAGGCTCAGGCCATTGAACAGGTGTCCCTGTTGTTTTTTTCCACTTTTTCTTTCCAGTTTGTAATGTACAGTTCTGTTCTACTGTAGTTCTTGTTCCCATGTTGGCATAGCCATGTTGCTCCTCTGTATTTGAATCCTAGTGCCAAATGACATGTACGGTATGTCTGTGGAAGAGGGAGATAAAGAGCGATCATGGTTGAATGTACATGGATTGGTGTCTTTGTCTGGATTTTTACCATTTGTGCCCCTGTTGTACTATTATTGGTATACAGAAATAATGCAAGTGTATGTGTGTTTGGGATTCCCTTAGGCTGGTTTGCACAAATTGGAGTTAAACCCGTACTGGAAAGATGGAGGAACTGGTCTTCCCCCAGAGGAGACGGCTGGTACTGCAGCAACGAAAGGTAATAACAGTGATCAGTAGAGTCTGTTGAGGCATTTCCAAGAGTTTGAGTTTTCCAGCTATGTCAAATACACTATAAACATCTTTTGGTCTCAGCACCTCAGAATAAAGTTTCATTCCAGATTTTATTGGTTTGATTTTTCACCAACATTGAAGCAAACATCTTTTGCAGAGGAGATAGAGCTATCAGTTTCTCCAATAAAAGTTGCCCCAGTAGACCAGAGTGCAGGGCAGCTGCAGTATAGTAGAATGTAACCAGTTTACTTTATTCAGGTGAGGCCTATGTAAAAGCTGTCTTAGGTTCTTTAACAACAGACAATTGCTTGATGTTAAATACTGGTACAATAATCACTGTAATCTTTCCTGCCTCTGTCGTCTTATTTTTCCTCCCTGTCTGCCTCTCTGTTCTCCTTTTTGTCTGTCTTCCTGTGTATCTGTCAGTCATTTACATGTGTTAGTGTTAAATAGATATTTAAGAGTATCCTCAGTGGATTTCAACATAATCGGGTGTTTCATCTACACAATCACTCATGTACACTAAAAAACTTAAAATTTAACATGAAAGATCCCATCTTTTGTTGTCTCCTCGCGTTTATAGTAACAAAGGCTTCGAGGGTCTGGTCATTTTTGGTTTGCATACCTTGAAAGTGCCTTGAAAAGTGCTTTCATTCTTCGCTTAAAAGCTGCACGAACTCTGGAGCTTGTTGGTGGTCTGAACGTGCCGGAGAAAGGATCATTTAGTTTTAAAATTTAGGGAGGACTTGAATACAATTATGTGCAGGAAAGTCAACAAGGAGGTTTGACAGAAGAATGAGAGGACAGATAGAGCAAAGAAGAGTTTCTGAGTCAGGGGTTTAGGGAAAGGAGCGAGAGACAGAGAGTAAGCTGTGTTAAGCTGACAAACAAATGCAGGTATGTGTGCATGTGTCTCTTATCTCTACACAGCAAGTACAGTTCCCTCTAGAGTTTGCGTGGCCTCTGTTGTAAGCTTTATTCGAACAGCAAGGCAAAATAAGCTGACGTAAACATCACATGCACACGCACACACACACGTTTGCTCACTTGCTTAATGTTGTTTGCCCCATTTTGTGTTCTAATTACGTGGCTGCATGAGGTGCAGTAGGATAGATTGTATTTTTTTTTTTTTGGATGAACAAAATAGTCTCCTATTTTACAGTGGATAACCTTTCTAAACTGAAAAGAAGAGGCCATACTTACAAAGATGTCCTACTCAGTCCACACTTCTTCACACTTCTTCACACTCACACTTGTCACTGCTAACCTGTCCCCTTGCAGGTGTAAAATGTTATATTTCTATAGTACCTTGATCATCAACTTTTTTTGTCCTTTTTTCTTCAACTTCTACAGTTTAAATCAGAAGCTACAGATGATTAAGCATTGGCATTTTCTCAAACACACTGAATCCCATAATGAGTGTTTTGGGCAGTACATTTGTCACGTTTTATCTCTCTGGGAAATTGTGCAAACTGTTCTTCTAAAGAACATTTTTTTCCCATGGATTTAAAGACTGTTTTTCTAATCTTTTCTCACTTTCCTTCATTCCGACCTTTGTATCTCCTCGCTTACTCGTCTCTTGTTTTTCCCCCTGGATCTGCCCTTCCTCTTTCTTATTCATCAGCATGTGATTTAACTTTTTGGGGATTGTTGTTTCCCAACTCCTCCACCTTCTTAATTAACATTTTTTGCAATACACAAGTCCAGTTATGTGATGTACATTTTCAGATGACGACAGGAACTTGTACTGTACTTAGTTTCACTTTCAACAAATAAGATTTAAAGTGGCTTCATCATTTACAGTCACCCCATTTTTTTTCTTCTTATGTAAATGAAAATGTGGAATATATGACAGAGTTACTGGAAGTTGTGTTTTTATATGTGCTTCTTTGTAACCGTTTGTCTCCCTCAAAACCTGCAGCTGGCCAAGTAGTGAATGACGGAGGTCTGAGCTGGCTGAGGAAAAACTACCAGAGGATGAAGGAGCAGGCAGAGAGAGAGCAGCGTAGCCTGAACGATGTGGTGGCTGAGCGATACGGAGTGAGAACTGATGGCACACGCTCACACATTTACATGCACAGATGAGGACATTGCATAATGATCCGTTTATTGTAAATGGAGATGTTGACACATAAACATATTGATTCATAGTTACTCTGCGCTCTCTGCTAAAAGTACTCTGAAGTCAAGGACACACACACACACACACACACACACACACACACACTACTGTGGGAGGAATGTGTGTCTAGTTATCTTGTTTTATTATTAAGCTCTTTGCTGTCTGCCATCACTCACACACACTCACACACACACACTCGGTGTCCTTTGTTAAGTCACTTTCAGCAGTGTCAGCATTTGTGCCTCCAGCATGGAAACTGTCACTGTGAGAACCTTGTGTGTGTGTGTTTCCTTTTCCAGAACTCAGCCAGCCACAGCAGTGCACCTCATTTGTGTTGCTTCTAGTGAAGCAGAGACATCTTATATACTGTCATTGTAGCTTATCATTTACAACATCATCTTTGTATATGTGCAGGATGTTTGTGAAGATCTGAACTGTAAAACCTGAGAAAGCGTTCATGAATTTGAATATGTCTTGTGTTTTCTCCTTTTATAGTCAATGGAAGAATTTCAGCAAAGACTTGCAGATGCTGAGAAAGCTGTGTATGGACAGAGGGGGGGAGGAGGAGACAGAACGGGGAGAGGCGGGTGGAGGAAAGGAGAGAATGAAGCCAGAGAGAGGTGGAGGAGAAAAGAGGCAGACGGGGCAGAGACAGAGCGGTGGAGAAGAAATGAAAGGGAAAGAGATCTGTCACCCACAGACAGAGAGAGATACCGTGCTGGAAGAGGAGAGGAGAGGGGAGGGTATCGAGGCAGAGAGGAAGAGAGAGGACGAGACAGTGACAGGTTTAGTGAGAGGGGAAGGGAAAGGGGGAGGGATGGAGGAAGAGATAGAGACAGAGAAAGAGATAATGATAGAGACGGAGAAAGAAATAGAGAAAGAGATTGGCCCGGTGTTGCATCATCATCATCATCATCATCATCATCATCTGGGCAAAATTGGAGTCACCCAACTCCCTCTCTTGGGTCACTAAAAGGCCGCTTCCTCAAACCTTCAGAAGATGATGACCGTGGTGAAGGTTGGTTGATGTCAAGGCCTTTTTTTATGTCTGAGTCAGGTTTTGCAGAAGTAAACAGCACTGTGATCTTATTTGGTCCAATTCATGAGGGTTAAACCTCTTTTTTGTCTGAAAAAGAGCAACAACATAGGTCCAACATCTGCTCAACTTCTATCACAAATCAGGAAATTTCATCAAATTTGATCAAACATGCCAACAGTCTGGGAAGCCTTAACGTGCTTTATAATTTCTTTCCTTCACAGCTCCAGAGCATCGTCCTCGTCCAGCACGACCCTCCACAGGATTTCTGAAACCCAGCTCTGATGATGAAGACTCTGGTGCACGTAATACCAGCACTCCTGCATGGAAGAAGAGCTGCAATCCCGCCCGTGAATCTGATAACTTGGAAAAACCGCAGCAGGAGAAAGAGAGGGATCCTGGGAAAACTGTTATGGCTCCTCAAGACGGTCTGTGTGGTGATAAAGCTGCTGTGACGACATCAAGGTTTCACCCTTTTTATATTGTTGCCTTGATAACCTGGTTTGCTAAATGATGTCACCTTTAGGTGGACGTTATGAATGAATCGGCCCCATTTTTGCCGTTTCCCATCTCCTGTTACTGTCTACTCGGATCAAACGGGATGTCACGATCATGATAGCAGTAGCTTTGCTAATACATAAACATAAACACACTGTTTACACTCCTTTGCAACTGACCTTTAAACCATTGAAACCAATATTTTTCTTTTTAGTGTTTATTTCAACAAGACAAATCTCAGTCTCATCCTGAAAAATGTTTGTTTTTCTATTTTCCTTTGGGATTCAGTACCACATAAAGCTCATGGACTGAGTATTGAACATCTCTGTGGCTATACAAAGCCTAATGTATTTTCAGGGTTTAGTATATATGTTGCAGTGGGAGTTCTTGCAAGTATTTCCAATGCAGAGCTAACCAAAGTAAGTAAAGCAAATACTGTAATTACCTTTATGCAATGGGAATACACATCTCATTCCTTGAGTAAGAAAAGTGCAAATAAGGCATATTTTAATCTTGTGTGTTTTTGGCAGCCTGTGTAGATGTTGGCTTGCAAGAACAAGAGTCTTAATGTGGTCACACACACAACAAAAACTACATGTGCTAATGGAACTTTAAGACACAATTCATTATGTGTCAATCTGTGTTAGGTCATGTTAATGTATTCACATGACAACCTTATCGGAGACACATCACAGTAATCCTTTATAAAACCTGGCTGGATCTTCACATATGTACTTGATTAGTTTCAAGGGTGCAAGAGCTGTTTTTATCTGCTTTTGAACATTAGTCTTGATTTTCCCAGAAAAAACTCCCTGAGCCTCTAAACGCTGAGCCTGTAACTCATAGGTCATCTGTATTATTTCTGTCTTAATAGTTGTCTTTCTGTCTAAAGCACTATGTTTAGTAACAGACATTCAGACACGCTTAAGCTCTGAACCTCATAGCGCTGTTTACTTTGTGTTATTCATGTCAACCGTCGGTCAATGGATGATCAGCGCCCTCACACAGTATTTAAAATACTCAGTGTACTGTAACATAGGCCATTTCACCATGCGTCCATCGTCTATTTGTATCTATGCATTTCCTTATGCTACATGGATATTCTGTCTCATTTAAAGGGACACGAAACTGCACTAACACTAAGTGGCAGAGAAACTCTTTTAAACTCAGTCAAATGATAGCGTCATGGGCTTACAAGTTTTCTTACTTTCATGGCAGTCCAACAAATAGCACCGTTGTAGGCCAGATGTCGTCGGAGTATCAATGCTTTGTAAAGCCTTCTTGGTTGTTCTGTGTTTTGCCTCATTAGGCTAAGTTGTTTGGGTAAAAGCAGCACCCAGAGCCCCTGCAGCATGAAATGAGTCTGCAGTGTGGCAGCAGGATGAAATGAGGCTATGAGAAGTGTAATAGCCTAGAACGATGCTTCCCAGGCTGCAGTTCAGATCCTCCCAGGCAAGGCTGTAATGATCCATTGGGTGGGGGGGCACAAAGACTCAAATGAATCATAACGCATAAACAGTGTGAGAGCTCGGAAGAAAACAACTAAATGGTTAAATTAAACCCTTTCCCATTACAGGGTTTAGTGCTATTATTAGGGTGGAATAATTAAGTCATTAAATCCGGTTGTTCAGAGGGTTAGCTATGGGGGAGATCTGGAGGGGAAGAGATGGAGAACACTATATGACAAGGTGTTTGTGTATCACTAGTATTATAATGTGGGCTTTGGAACTTCATGAACCAACTGGACATTTCATTTCAAAGGTTTTATTGTTATGGTTGTGAATGTGTTGCATCATAAATTCCCTTTCCACCTCTTGGTGTTGGTCTGCCCTTCAAAACCTTCCTCTTCATGTTAACCTAGGAGTGAGAGTGAAAGTGGGGAAGAAGAAGAGGAGGCGGAGGTTCCACTGCTGTCCGAGGAGGAGATGAACAAACTGGGAGCCAAACTGGTGAAGGCGGAGATCATGGGCAACACGGTGAGTAGGTCATCATTACGTTACTGGAAGTCACCGTGACTTCCAGTAGAGATTTCTGTGGGGTCAATATAAGGCGACCTTGATTATAAAACGACCCACCTGTTTTAGGAAAAAAAGATGAGAAGCAATTTATTAGCCTAGTCCTGTTTCTCAGAGATCCATGGGTAAGGTAGTCCTCATCTGTGAAGCCCTTTATCTCGTAAAAGTGAGACAGTACGGTCTAATCCTCAAATATAATATGAACTCAACTTTTTCAAACGTTAAATCCCAAAAATAATTCCGCCTGATATTTGGGCTAACACATTATTTCCATATTTTATTTAATTAAATTTTTTTTGAGACATAGGTTATAAGCATTTAAAGGTACTAATATTACACGTATGAGAGATAAAATAAGCCGTCCGTGAATGTAACTCCCAACACAAAAATGAATATATTGTATTTGTTGAAGTGAAAATGTTTCAAAAAATCCAGACTGCAAGAGCTCTTTGAGCTTTTATTTGCTGTGAGAAGGGTTTTTTTTTGTTTGAGGGTGGACTTTCATTTCACTTGCTTCAGCTTCATGGGGGAAGTTGCAGCTGATTCACATTTTCTCAACACATTTGCTTTGGCTTTTTGCTTTGTGTAGCTTAACAGCAGCACATCAGGGGAACCATTCATTTATAGCGTTCATTGATCTGTGCACTTAACCCCCCTCTGTCTGTTCTCACGTGTGGATGCTAAGCGTGCATTTGGGATCTCTTATAGAGAGTGTTAAATTGCTGTCTGACACACACACACACACACACACACACACACACACACACACACACTGCACGCACTCACATGTTCACTCTCACACCTGTAATGCTAAATTTGATCAGCTTGGCATCCAGCATCTCCCTACACCACAAAGCAATCAAACCAATATTCCCAAACCTCTTTGTGTGTGTGTGTGTGTGTGAGAGAGAGATAAGTGCCTTAACAGTCTCAAGCTCTTACCTTTTATGTCTTGTACATAAAGGGTTTGATATCTGGCACAGCAGTATGGACTAAAAGGTTATGTGTGTGCTTGAGTCAGATGTTTTTTTTTTCTTTCAGACCTCGGTAGTGTTTTACAGCCTTTTATCTGATGGTTGTCAAAAACACTGGTATTCTAAGCTTGGATTAAGATAGTCAGCTATTAAAATGCAGCCTATAAAACATTTTTGCCAACATATGCACCCATATGATATTTCTATGATAATCCAGTAAGAGCTGTTAATGTCAGCCCTCCAATGTATCTGTCAGGCTCTACTTTTATAGGCTTTATGCATTGTGTTTTACCAAAAACTAACTATATGCTAACTGGATGTTTCATCAGTAAATCTTAATGTGCAGACCTTTTTTTTTAAAGCATTTTTGTGTTTCAAATATGTGTGTGTATTTCAGGCCATGGTTGAGAAACTGAAATCCCAGCTGGACGCAGCACATAAAGCCAAAGAGAGCCACGCTGCCCGAAAGAAGTTACAAGAAACGGCTACGGTAAAGCAGGTCTGTAAATACTATATGCAAGTCTTACACATTCATTGTCTTGGTCATTGTCTGACTAACGTAACTAGTGTCCACGAGGGTAGACAAAATATTAGAAGCTCCTCCAAGTGTGAAGAAAGCCCACTCAATATTCAACAGCGCCACAAAGTACAGCCTCCAAAATGACCCTAAAGCTCAACATGTGCCTTAAACACATTTAACAAAAACATGATAACCTTCATAAAGAAAGGATTTGTTGCAGGGCTATTCTGATAAACTGCATTCATTTTGCATTGACTGTTTAAAAAGATGGAAGAAAAGAAATTTCCCTTGGAAATCATTTTTCTCTGCTCCCATTTCTCTCTCTCCTCTTTTATCTGTCTCTTTGCCATCTAAATACTTTCCTGAGAGCAGTTTTTGTTCTGATATTTACACAGTGCTATTTCCTCCCAGATTTGCTATATACACTGATTGATGCACACTTCACTAAAATGCACTGCAGATATTCACATTTATAATCACATAAATTCCCAGATACATCCTAAATTGGATACATATACACTCCCTCTGAAATCACACACAGATATAAACACATGCAAACACAGGATTAGATGGATACAGAGGCGTGTGTGTGTGTGTGTGTGTGTGTGTGTGTGTGTGTGTGTGTGTGTGTGTGTGTGTGTGTGTGTGTGTGTGTGTGTGTG
>JAVQJF010068864.1:0-19174 GCA_036023855.1 Gadopsis marmoratus
AAACTACTGAGGACCATTTTGAGTTGCAGCAAAATGGACTAGCATGCTGCATAATCTTTTCACTTTGATTTTCGGGGTGTCTTTGAATTCAGCCTCTGTAGGTTGATAATTTTCATTTCCATCAAACGATGTGGCATCTTTCGTTCCTAACACATTACCCAGTCCATGTCAGTGTAGATATCCAGCAGAATTTTCTGTAATGTATAATGTAAGCATGTTTATGTGTATGTATACACAGTGTGTGTACCCATTTGTGGTTTTACAAAGTATTAAATGTTGAATGTCCTGGTAATAACTCCTCTATTGTGTGGAGCTATGGTTACACCTGTAATGTCCTTTTATTTTAAAGATGTATTTATTATTTTACTTGATTATTTCCCCTTTATACTTTGCTGGATATTCACTTGTAAATAAAAGGGATGATTTTTTTTTTTTTACAATGCATCCTATTTTATGCATTACTCTTTCCACGGAAAGATCATGATCATTGTTCATTTGAAAAAATTTGCTGCTGTTTTACCGGATACATAAAACCTGAACCCAGTTGGCATCCTGGATGACACTCATTGTCCATCACTAAGTTGAATAATTATTTCTGTCTCTGACTTCAGTCAGTGGTACTGAGGTGGACGGCTACTCCAAAACCGAAGGAGCGTGGATCCTGTCGCTGCAGCGAAGAATGTACTCGATCAACACTGTGGCTCGCTGCGCCGCCAAATGTGACACCGAAACGTCCTTCACGTGCAAGTAAGTTCACACTTTTAAAACCCACCTTTAGCTTTTAAGGCCCAGCATCCCAACCTGACACCTGCTGTGTCTTCACAGGTCTTTCATATATATTGAAAAGGACCAGGAGTGTTGGACAGCGGCAGCAAACTCTAAAACAGAGACCGTCATGCGCAGAAGCAGCACAGCTTTATATGAAAAAAGTGGCAAGTCTTTGTTGTCTTTTCATTATGAGTTAAATTTGCAGCCTGAAGTTTCATTTTATTATGGTGCCCTTTTCTTTGTCTCCTATGAATTTTGAAAAAAACTGAAAGGTCTATAGGAGGTGCACATACTGCTTCATTTTAGATTTGACATACTGTTTTTAGCCTACATTACACTGTGGTTAATGTTTAGCCTATGTTGCATGATCAGTGATGTTTGGACTGTGTCTGCAAACACTACCATGACTCAAGTTCTGGAGATAAACATCCCTTCAGTGGGATCAGATAAATGATTCACTCAAAGACTTATGTGATACGTTTGTCCACCAGATAATAATTATGTTATAGTGCTCTGCAGTGCACCAAGCACTGAGCAGGATGATTTACCGAGCCAACATGCAATGATGATAGTGTCCTTTGTTTTTGCTGTTTTTTGTCTCGTCTAGGTTATCTTCTGGAGTGTGTAAATGGAGTAGGAACAGATTACAGAGGAACAAAGACAAAATCAAAAACCGGAAAGACATGTCAGAGATGGGAATCAAAAATCCCACACAGGCCCAAGTATGAATTCACATATTGTAATGTCATTTTACATCATGTCCTTTTTATATCACGTTTCTCAATGCATCTGCTGCAGCATCACACCGCAGAGCCATCCCCGAGCAGACCTGGAGTCTAACTTCTGCAGAAACCCCGATGCAGACGGCGGGGGACCCTGGTGTTACACCACTGACCCCGACACCCGCTGGGAAAACTGCAATGTGTCCAGCTGTGCTGGTAAAACTGATTTTATGTGTTTGCCTATGATATCAAACTTCTGCTGTATCATAAATCACTATTTTACTGTCAGTCAGCCAGCTTTGGTGATTCTCTTACGTTTCATGTAGCGCCATCATCAGGTCATAATTTAAACCTGACCTATACTTTGGTTTATGACCAAATACCTGCAAAACTAACCGTATTTCCCATCAGCCTCAGCTGTGCTTTGTGCTTAGTGCCAATTAACAAATGTTAGCATGCTAACATGCTAAACTAGGATGTGAATATGCTAAACATTATACCTGCTAAACTTGAGCATGTTAGCATGCTGAGGTTAGCATTTAGCGCGAAGCACTAGGCGCAGCCTCAAGAGTCACGCTATAGTGGTTCTAGACTCGCTGTTCTCTTTTTCAATCCTTTGTCCAAAGGGTTTTTGGGGACTCGTCTTATCAGAAAGCTTGACCTGGGGAAATGCTACTGTTGTCTGCCTGTAAAACCCAGCGAAACATTGTAGAACCAGGAAAATACAAAGGTGGACACAGCTGCACGTGTACCGGACAATATAATGAAATCCAAGATCCCTGCAATGAAGTTAACATGATATGTTGTTTTTGTATCAGGGAGGTGCTGATTAAAAATTAATTTAACACTGCAAACTGGGAAAAAAAAGTTTTTCTATTTGTTTTCCTGTGCAAAATCTTTGTCATTTCACATACATACAGATAAATCTCTGTACATACACAGCAAATGCATTCATACATACTGTGCTAGCAAAAGAAAATGGACAGGCAGACCAGTACAGCAGAGAGGCGGTGTGATGCTTCTGTGCTGGTCCTGTTTTACAGAGGAGTGTGTACACTGCAGTGGGGAGGACTACCGGGGGAAAATCTCCACTACTGAGAGCGGCTACACCTGCCAACGCTGGGATGCCCAGAAACCTCAGAACCACGGCTACATCCCCAGCGCGTAAGATCACAAAACAGCACAATAATCTATCAATCAACCACCGTTCAGGGTCTAATAAATGTATTCAGGAAATTGCACATATTTCTGGAAGCAGAACACAAGATTTATGTTAGCATTCCATCTATGCTTTCTTTAGTCTTCCAGAGAAGTATCTTGAGGAGAACTACTGCAGAAACCCAGATGGAGACCCCCGACCATGGTGCTTCACCACCAGCCCGTCCAAACGATGGGACTTCTGCTCCATACCCCGCTGCTGTGAGTCGTCCCATTTGTATGTTTCCTTTCCCCCATTATTTGTGACACCTTATGCCCGCTTCCATCACTAAGTCAGGATCAGAATGATTCTATTCACAGATAAGAGTAAATATGTAAACTGGTCTTGGCTGCGCCGGCGCAGAATTGTGAGGACATTTAACCATTTTACAACCACTATGGCACGTGTAACTGCAGCTTTTAGTAACAGTAGAAAAGATGTGCACTCACCCTTGAACCAAAGGAGCGAGTCTCGTGTGATCATACCTGCAGATGTACCCTTGAGCAACACTTCTAACCCCTTCCTGCTGCAGGACCATAAAACTGGCAGACTGACCACCGCAACCTGAGGAACAAAAGAAAATGCAAGATAGAAAAAATATGTTTAACAACAGAGCATCGCAGTTTGTTGCATATGGGGACGCTCAGGGTGCCCATGCTGTCTGGATGTTAGGGCTGATCGGTGTGTATGTAATGTCCTCGTCACATCCAAGGCCCTACGACCACACGTCCACTATTTAATTTTATTGAAAGGTTGCTTCAGAAGATACTTAGTCATTTGTGTTTTTCCAGTTTTGTTCGTCAGTCTCATTGTAATGTGTGAACACTGCTGCTACTTGACTTGTCTTTTACTGCGAGTTGCGCAACCAATCCATCTCTTTCTCTTGCGCTCAGCATCCGAGCCTCCCACCATCATCCCAGAGCTGGCCTGTGCCACCGGCGAAGGTGGATCGTACAGAGGCACGATTGCTGTGACAGAGTCTGGCAAAACGTGTCAGAGATGGTCGTCTCAGATCCCGCACAAACACAACCGCTCGCCAGACAACTACCCCTGCAGGTAAGCGCTAATGGAACAGACAAATGTGTTGGTTTCACAAAAGTGGGCCCTATTCATTTGACATGGGTACATTTACTGTATGGTCCAGTCTCTGTGCCATTATGAGCTCCACTAGCACCAGGCAGCACACAGACAGAAGTTAGCGACTGGTGAAAAACGTTGGAGCGGTGCAAATGAAGATTAAGCCCTAAACCAGAACCATGATCCCAAGCATGTTGCCTTAATTTTGTTCAGAATTATTCCTGTGTATTGTTTGTCAGGGGCCTGGATAACAACTACTGCCGCAACCCCGACAATGAGAGGATGCCCTGGTGTTACACCACGGACTCTGAAACTCGATGGGAGTACTGCAAAGTGCCGAGCTGTGGGGATGAACCCAGACCAGGTGAAACACCCATCGACAATCATTATGTCCACTTGAAATAGATTCCTAAATCTATCTTCGGCTGCGTATGAACATGCACCAATTAATCGGGCCTGGCTTCCTGTTCCTGCTGCAGATGAGCCGGTGATCCCCCCGGAGGAGGAAGACTGTTATGAGGGGGACGGGACGAGTTACCGTGGCATAACATCAGAGACCATCAGCGGAAAAAGATGTCAAGCCTGGAGCTCCATGACTCCTCACAGCCATGAAAAAACGTCACAGAACTTCCCCAACGCGTGGGTATCAAATGGTGTCTACTAATACATTTAAAATGCAGATAGTAGCCCATTTTTTTACCCGTTTCTTTTCTATTTATGCTGATGGGACAAATAATGAAGTGTTTTCACACAGTAAATATAATATAGACCCCCCCCCCGATGTTTCTTCTGGATGCTGTAAGATGTTTTCTCTTTCAACAGGGACCTCAGGAGGAATCTGTGCAGGAACCCCGACGGAGACCGAGCACCCTGGTGTTACACTACAGAACCCAGATTCCGCTGGGAGTACTGCAACTTGGAGAAATGTCCCAAAAATTCTGAGGTGGCTAAACCCACCAAAACCCCTGACCAGCAGGCCCCCTCCACGGCCACCGAGACCCCAGTAGAGAACGGTAAATTATTCTTTTTAAATGTGTGTGTGTCAGAGTTTGAGCTCGCTTGTCAGTGTGTTTTCTCCAACTTATTTGCTCACTTGTTTCTCTCGGTTGCTGCTTTAAGACTGTAAGATCGGAAATGGAGATACATACCGAGGCCCGACCTCCATCACCATTCTGGGCGTGACCTGCCAGGCCTGGAGTGCTCAGAGCCCCCACCAACACAACAGCTTCACCCCACAGAGTCACCCCACCAAGGGCCTGGAGGGCAATGTAAGTGTGTGGGCACCTCCACGAACCAGTTTGAGTTGTAGACGTTTGGCGTGATGACATTTCGCTCTGGATTGAATGAACACGTCGAGGCTGAACGCTGGTAACTCATTCCATCATTCAGTCACTATATTTGTTTCTAGTTCACCGATTCTCTCCTTGTGTGTCACTGTCAGAGCTGCAGGAACCCAGATGGCGATGTGAACGGACCGTGGTGCTACACTACTGACAGGAACAAGAAATGGGACTACTGTCAGATCCCTGACTGTGGTACGTCAAAACTCCCTGTGTGCAGGACAAAACAGTCACTATTAGCATATTAGCATGCTAACAAATCACTAACGGCTAAATATTAGCATTTTACTGTCCTAATTGATTGCATTTTATCACGCTAATGCTAGCATTCTGAAACACAAAAAAGTTTCATACTACATGCTAAACCTTTGTATACTAAATGTTTGCAAGTTAATGTGCTAACTATCAGCATGTTAGCATTCCAGTTGTTAGGATGTTATAATCCACTATAAAGCTGAAACAATGAGTCATCAAATTGATCAATCAACAACTATCATGATAATCTGTCATGAATCCACTGCTTTCAGCTCCTCAAATGTGAATATTTGTGGTTTTTCTTAGCTTTCTGTCACGGCACAGGTAGTACTGATAAAATGATTAATTACCGCTAAGCCTTACAGCCGCGCCAGCTGCTAACAGGCCATCTATATATTTTGGTGGCCAATCATCAATAAAAGCACGATCGACCTTGCATCCCTCAGCTCAAACCTTTACAAACTTTACATCTTCTTCCCAACTAACGTTAAGGATCTAATAACATACTAAAGTCTTGTTAATCGATACCAAATCAAACAAATTTGATGTCTCTTCATGAATGTGAACCTTCTTTTTAGCTGGGCTGAAGTGCGGGACGCCAGTCAACAAACCAAAGCGTTGTTTTGGTCGTATTGTGGGCGGCTGCGTGTCTAAATCTTACTCGTGGCCCTGGCAAATCAGCCTCCGGACCAAGTGAGTACAACAACACTAACAAAATATGACTCCATGGGACTTAGCGCATTTGGAAAATATGATAAAGGTTTAAGTGATACAGTATCGCGTTTTTCAAAAGGCATTTTTGTTTTATGGCAAACAAAAACTGCTTGAGGTCACAGTGGGAAGTTTCTTTATGACATAAATAACCAGCGATGTTTAAAAAACTCAGACAGTCACAACTTGGGAAACAGATTAAGCATCTATGTTTTTTTTTATTATGCAGCGGACAGAATAGAATAGATAGAATCGTATTTGAGGATTCAGAACAGTGGTGCATGTTTCTAAAAGAAATTACAAAACCCAGTGAAAATACTGCTTTCACACTGGCTCCAGTGATATCGCAGCTAAAGGACGAATGTGTTTGTCTTTGACTTGGGAAAAAACACAATTCCACTATCATGAGACACTTTTACTGAAATCTAGACTTGTTAATTGTCACAGTTTAAGAAGGCAGATTGATCCAACATCCTGTTTAACAGTAGTAATTCTTACATTGCTGCCTTGAAATTAGCCTTGATTAGTCGTCACTATTACTTGATGCTTTGGCAATATTGTCTTGTTACATTCGTGCCAATAAAGAATATTGAATTGAAAAAGAATACATATAGAAAATAGTACTGAACACAAGTTTTCTGTAGAGAGAAAAGGGATATGTTACAGTATTTTATAGATTGTTTTCCTATTTTATTTATTTTCCTCTTTGTCTGTTAATGTCCATCTTTTTGTACTTAAAACAAGATGCTGCACCTCAAGGGGGTTTTCCCAACATTTTGAAATAATATCTGATATTTAAAATAAAAGCTGGGTGTGTTCATTCTGTGCTACTTTCTGTCTCTCTGTCCACCAGTACGGGAGTTCATTTCTGCGGGGGAACTCTGATTGACCCTCAGTGGGTCCTTACAGCCGCACACTGCCTGGAGAGGTCAGAGAGACGATCAACAAAAGACCAAATCCTGCACCAACGCCACCACTGTATAACAACTAGTGTGTATGTATTGTAGGTCCAAACAGCCTTCAGCCTACAAAGTGCTCCTGGGCATCCACACGGAGAGAGCCAACGAGCCGTCGAAACAAGAGAAGAACCTGCAGAAACTGGTTCTGGGACCCAACGGCGCCGACATCGCTCTGCTCAAACTGCAGAGGCGAGTACTGGTCTGATCATCCTAAAACTGTGCAAATATCTGTACTTTTCTCACTACTCGGTGGTAGTAAAGTAACGGAGTAATTAAGCTTGACAGGTCGTAGCAACAGAAACTCGGGGGCCAGTTTATTATCAACTAATCGTATAACTCATTTGCTGGTCACAGCTTTTAAAACTTAATTTACTTGTAACGGTGAATTAAATACCTTTGTGCTTTTTGGGAATGCTCAAACACAATAAGCACTTTGAGGACTTCAGTTTGCCATTGTGTTTGATGTTTTTAGAGATAAAATTATGAATCAGTTTTGAATGATAATTACCACTGATGTTTCCGTGTGTGTGTTTGCAGCCCTGCACTAATAAATGACAAAGTCCTGCCGGCTTGTCTGCCAGAGAAGGACTACACAGTTCCCAGTGGAACCGAGTGTTATGTTACTGGATGGGGTGAAACTCAAGGTACAGTACGTCGGTTTGGTCCTCACTTTTTCAAAGGGTTGTTTGAGGGTTAAGACCTGGTTTTAAGATTAGGGCTAGAGTCAGTGAGAACTTTATCAACATAATTCATTCCCAGCCCCTGTGTGTAAAACAGAGACTTCCTTATTTATAATAGTTTGTTTGCTGAAAGTCTAAATAAAAACTAGTCATTTTCTCCACTGAGTTTTCAATACAAATACCAGCAAAATCAATATAGAACCTTCCAATGACTTAACCTTTAAGGATTTAGGATCCTAAAGGATTCAACCTTTTTCCAGGAATTTTTTTATTGATTTCACAGTGGACTGAAGTCCCCAAATGTGACAAAAAACAAATGAGAATTGTCCATAGTTTAAGCAAAAAATAATAGAAATAATCCCATATTTAAGCCCCAATTAACATTTTATTCACATTTGTTGCATTTTAAAATTAAAAATACATTAGGTATTCTGAAACTCAACTGCAACTTTCAAAAATTTAACACTGAGCTGGGTCATGGTGAGATATGAAATAAGATACTTAGCTGAATATGTTTTAGTATTTGAACACACTGGATCGAATACACTGAATCGTAAACAAGCTGTTATACACGTTCATCTTTATTCCTGTAAAAGAACACAACTGGAAATGTCCCTGACATTCCCAAACTGTAGTACAACACCTCCTTTAAATAACCAAGGGGAATCCTGCAATGATCATGGGTGAAAGATGAGGAGGATGGTGGGTAACCGCAGGGAGTGTGTTGCAGGTACCGGAGGTGAAGGCATCCTGAAGGAAACCGGTTTCCCTGTGATCGAGAACAAGATCTGTAACCGTCCATCGTACCTGAACGGCAGAGTCAAAGAACACGAGATGTGTGCTGGAAACATCGAGGGAGGAACGGACAGCTGCCAGGTACAGAAACTGGACAACCTTTAAAAAAAAACTACACACCGTAACGTCTTTTTTTTTTTATTTAGCTTCTGTAATTTGCTTCTAATTATAGAGACAGTTGGTGAACTTCCAGTGTAACAGAGAGTAACAGAGCTGAACATGCAAAAATGTCAAATTTGTCTACAGGCTTGTGGCAGCATGTGAAGAATAAAGTTTGCAGTGATGAATTCATATTTTTGGATTACAGGGGAAGTCACTTTACATACAGGTGACCCTTTCAGATAAAGATCAGTCCTTTTAAAGAAATATAAATATCTGGAGCCGAGATCCCAGCAGACACTGGGCGGGGGGGCGGGGGTGTGCCCCCGCCTGTGACTGGTTGCCAGCCAGTCACAGGGCTGACGCACACAGGCACGCCTACGGCAATTTAGAATCATCCATTAACCTGCATGTCGTCGGATGGTGGGAGGAAGCCGGAGTAACCCGGAGAGAACATGCAGAACATGCCAACAGAAAGGCCCCAGCCGAACGGTGTGTTCGACCCACCAAACCCTCTTGCTGTGAGGCGTCAGTGCTAACCACCAATTAATACAAAATTAGTTCCTTCCAGAAAACTTACAAATATCTTGATTTTTACAGGTCGGTAATTTCCTAATATTTTATAATTTGTAAGTAAAAACATGAGTATTCAAACTAACTGTCGGGTACAAAATGTTTATTCCATTAAAAAAAACTGCGGCCACACAATGTGAAACAATATGAAGCTCTGCAAAACCTATCTTTGCAGCAGGTAGCTTGGGTAAGGATTTTAATATTAGTTTGTTTTTTGAGTGCTTTAAAACTGGTGACTTGTTGAAAACCAGTTTTAAGACCTGATGGACTCAGCAGATTGTTAATGAATGAATGAATAACACTCATTGCAAATGATTGCAAAAAGTGTAATACAAGACCCAGATTAGATATCCTTTTAGATATATAGTTCAATTACCAAAGAGTGTTCTTGGCGTCTGGTTTTGGCAGGAGTTGATCTAAAAACCATCTCAATCATTTATTATTCTTTCTCCCTGCAGGGCGACAGCGGTGGCCCCCTGGTGTGTTATTCCCAGAACAGGTACGTCCTGCAGGGTGTGACATCATGGGGTCTGGGATGCGCCAACGCCATGAAACCCGGCGTCTACGCTCGCGTGTCCAAGTTTGTCGACTGGATCGAGACAACAATCAAAACTTGAACTTGAACAATTGCAGTCGCTTCCATTGTGTGACAGAGAGTGACTGTTTTGTTGTGCTTTTCGAAGATGCTTTAACGTGTGTGTGCTGTTCTACATAGGTTTGTAGCCAGGTATTCTCTCGTGTCAACAAGTGTTTTGTTTCCTGTGGTGCAAACACGTCAAGCTGATCATGTTCTTGGTTATGGGGATGTAAAGGTCTGTTGTCTGTAAGAGCTGGAAAATAAAACTTAACACAAAGGAAATGGGGAAGTCATACTTTCTTGCTTTTAGCAGGTGAATAGACTGTATCCCAGTGAAGATCCCCCCCCCACCACACACACACACACCCTTGTTTGTCAGGTCTGATTTTAGGTCTGAATATTCTATTAATAATAAATAGAAAACACCTGCATTAATTCCAACAGATAACATTAAGAATTAAAATGTAGCATTTGTTATATTCAGATAATCGTTCTCACACTTGTAACTTATTGGTTTCCTTTGCAATTTACTCCAAAATTAAGCATCAGTTATTTTATTATAGTTGTAATTTAATGAATGTGTTTTGGCAGTGGTGGAAAATAACAATTTTGAGGTACTTACCCTTTTTCTGCTACTTGGTTCTTCTACTCTAACTTCAGAGAGAAATATTGCACTTTTTACTACAACACATTTATTTTACAGCTTACACACAAAACACACGATCAGCTTATATCATTTATTGATATATATGAGACTGCCCAACTAGTTCACCTTGGACAAGATACTGCTGATAATATGTACATACAGGACTTTTACTTGTACTGGAGCATTTCTATACTGTGATATTGCTACTTTTACTTAAGTGAAACATCTGAATACTTGGTCTGCCACCGACCACTTCCTTCATATTACCCATCACCGATGAGGAAGAACAAGAATAAATACTTTTTTGGGGAGTTGGGTGATATGTCTCACCTTTTCAGGAAACTCAATATCATCAATGGTCTCGGGGAGGGGAACCCCTCTGGTTTCAGGCAGCAACAACACCAAACCTCCAGCGACGAACGCGACCGCTCCTGTGTGAAGTACAATGAGACTTAAAACACTGAGTAAGTTACAGATAAATGTTTTTTTTTGTTTTTTTTTTTTTTAAATCACACTGCTGCTACAAACTAGTTGATATTACAACATAGAAGCTCTAGTGGTTTTATCTCAATATGTAGCGCTGCAGCACATAAGATGCTAAATCCTGGTGGTTACTGTTGGGGATCTTCACACAACACAGCTCAAATAAAATCCAAAAGTGTTTCCCGTAAACGACCGTGGCAGTGAACCCAACAATGGCAGCATCACGGGATAATAAAAATAAAATTCACCAGTTGCAATCAATAATAAATTTAAGTCTACTTCTGGAGAAAAAGTACGGAAGCCGATAACGGCCGTGCTCGCAAATGTGTTTTTTAATGCCGTGATCTCGAAAAAACGAGCTAATCAAGCAGTTATCACGAGAAAACACAAAGGTAATTTCCTCTTATTAGCATGCTTATGTTTATCAGAGATCAGGAGTACCAGGCCAGCATGGAGAGATGGCGTCTTCACAACTGTAGCAACTGATCAACATTGTTGATCGTGGCATCAGACTGTACATCAAGCAAGGTCCAGCACGGGCAGAAATTACATTGTAACATAGAGGGAAATTTAGGCACCCAGCAGCTTAAGTTCCTTCCACATACAAAAAACACCAATACAGAGGAGAATATAAGAATAAGAACACAAAAACATGGATGAAGTGATCGTCTAGCCACAACAACTACTACAGAGACCACTACGAAATAAATGAACTTGTTATCTTGAGATCACGAAATAATTAATGTGCGATCTCAATAACGGCAATTCTCGGCTTCCACAGAAAGTATTATCAGTTCATGGTTGATTTTAAATTAATCATTTTATATAGGGGCTGCAATTGTGTCCTCCGCACTTTATATTATTAGGACATCACTAACATGATTTCTTGGGCCACCAGAGTACGGCAGCTTTAACACTATCCTAGTCAACATTTTTATTAAATAATATTTTTATCGGGGGTTTATCCAATTATAACAAACAATTAAATATTGAAAAAATGGTCGGCCTCGGCAGAAAATCAAATGAAGGTTAGGTAAATAAAAACATGTTAATTTCAACAGAGGTGAATATACAGATATCTTGAAGATCATGCGGGCTACTACACTTTATACTCTTGCACCCCCCCAGGTCATTATTAATAAAATGTCAGAAACCTACCGAAGATGATGAGAGGCAGCTCCAGCCAGACGACAGACAGCCTGTAGAGCAGGAACGGAGCTACGATGCCTCCGACGTCGCTCAGAGTCGAACAGACCGACACTCCCAGGTTCCTGCATCCAGGCGACCATAACAAGTTTAGAGCCGTTGTGTCATGAACGCGATAGCACAGTCGATCAGTTGGCCCTCACCTGACAAACGTCGGGTAGAGCTCCGTGTTAACAAACACCACCATCTCAAAGGCCATGGTGATCCCCAGCCGACCGATGCAGGCCACCACCGTCTTAAACCAGAACATGCCTGAGACGCAGAGACAAAAGTGCTTTTACAGAATTGCGTGCATTTTTAGAAGGTTTAGCCTTTTCGTTAGATAGGACATCTGAGCTGGAGCATAACATTTATTAGACTATGACACATGAGGTCTTTCTCGTTATGACAAGACTTCATATTGATGAGATGAGATGTCGATTCTTGAGGACTACGATGAAGCTTTTGTGTTACATACAAGTAATTGAATGACAGATTTGTTGGAGTTAAGTAGTTGATCCAAAACCACCTAATTATCCATTTTCTCCTGTCTGGTGTATGATTTCAGACAAAGTAACCTGGTACATTTTCCTAGAGAGGTCTTGGAACATCTGCACATGAAGCTTGAGAGAGCACTGCGCTCCTACATCACCCACAATTCAACTGGACCGCTGACAGTTCAGTGGGACATTCTGGTGCGTTATGCTAGTAGCAGCTATTGCAGCCTGCAGCAGAGATGAAGAGCCGGCTGCAGAGGTCTGGCGAGCTCACTCCTTTCTACAGATTTCTTTCATTTCCAAACTTGTAGTCTTCAGCCCCAACCGACGCCAACTCAAGCGACATCACCTGAGGCAATTTATCAGATTACACACAGCTGCCTCCGGAGGCGCAAAAGGCTTTACGCTACTTTTTTCCACATGTGCTCCCCAACACTTGTAGACAGACTTTGATGTGTAAAGTTGGTGGCGTTTCCCTTTAACTGTATTGGAAACCATTCTGTTTATCCCTTCAGCTGAGGCTCATAGAAACACTACTACAACATGTTGTTCTTTATCCGTTTTGGGAATATTTGACTATCCTTTTGACAGAATAAACATGTTTATAGAACTCACATCAGTCTCAATTCTATCGCCGCAAAAAGCAGTCTTTGTCAGTGAAATAATAAATAAGAGAATACTAAGTATACTTAAGTGATTTTTTTTTTTTTTTTTTAAACCGACTCTGGGAATAAGGATAACACAAGAATTTCTTCTCACTGTCAGGAATGCAGGCAGTGATGAAGCAGGAGGCTCCAGCGACGATGTTGGCGGAGGCGAAGGGAAGGCGTCTGCCGATGCGTTCAATGGTGAAGAGGATGAGGAAGGCGGCAGGGAACTCCACCAGGCCGGAGATGAGGAAGTCGACGTAGATGTTTCCTCCTGCTATCCCTACCCGCATGACGAGGCCTTGATAAACCACAGCACTGGTGAACCTGCAGAGACGGAAAGAAGGAGATTCAACATCTCCTACATGTAGGACGTTGTTGGTTTGGCCTACAAAACTGATTTTAGTTGAGTCTCACCAGTTGAACATGAGGATGAAAGTGTGTTTTCTCATATTTGGAGTTCTGATCAGGTCCAGCAAAGAGGCAGAGGGGGAGTCGCCCTCTTCATCACTCAGTGCCTGAAACACGTAGTCATGACACAGTTGGGGACTGACGCGAAGTTAGTGAGTCTACAAATTATTTCACACAGTCGATCACAAAATTATATTGAAAAGGAGTCGTTTTTAAGGTAGAATTGAGATGTTTCATGAACTGCAGAATCAATTCACCTCAAAGCTCTTGGAGAGTTTCTTCTTGTTCTCCTTGGCCATAGCTTCAACGATCTCAACGGCCTTTGAAGAATTGTTCTGAGAGATGAGCCACCTTGGAGACTCTGGGATAATCCTGTGACACAAAATCAAAGACATTTTTTTTTTTAAATTTGACAGGCACAGAAAAGTTCAGAACAGAGCCACACCCACCGGCGGGGGGAAACACCTGGCGCCACACAAAATGCCTGTAGCTAGATAAAAACAGAGGATTACTTTAGCACCGTGCGTCTACCAGAGAGGACAAACTCAATATTGCTGCTCTATCAAGAAGTGTCTCTTCTCACGCTAAGCTACATAATACAATAGAGTTAGCCTAAAACATTTGACATTTGGATGTTTGACTGAGCAGTGACAAAATGCTTGCTGCACACGTTTTTGGGTTTTGAGTTCTGTGTTCTTTGCCCTGCTGGTAGTGCATCCCACCACACAGCAGCTCTTAGGCCTGTATCTGTTTGTTAGCAGACCGAAACGACAAGGAGGCACCTTCATGCAATACAAAGTCAATGGAGAGCGATGAATTGTTTTCCCCTCCGGCGTGGCTTGTATGCGCTCTGTGTCTATAAACGATCGGAGCTTGGTGTCTTTCTTAGTCTTTTGTGTTTCTTGACACAAAATATGGCGTCAAGAAACCCATTAACTTTTGGGACATTTCATGCTGAAATTAAATGGCTAACAGCAGAAGACGACGGTAAATGAGTGGAGGCAGAGATGGATGCAACAAAAAGTCCTTGTCCAGACATGACACCGGGGACATTGTGGACAATCTGCCATTGGACATTTCGTTCTGTGGATGGCACTGCTTCAGTTCTGTTCTGTTTTAATAAAGAACAGGAATCCATATCAAATGCAAACAGCAGCCCAAACATCTTTACTTGCGGGTGTGGAATAACAAAGAAACAGAATTTGTACAGAGTTCACAATGTACAAACAAATAGCAAGGGGCTTGTTGATTGTAATATATTTGAGGAAAAACACTGAGCTTAAGCAAAGTATTTAAAGGCGGACATAAAAGGCAAAGTGGAGCTCCTTCCTGAACAGATACAAAACGGAAAAACAGGAATATAAAGTTTCTTACCAGTAGTAAGCCAGGAAGAGGACGTAGGGTGCAGTGATGACGACCTGCAGCCAGCGCCAGTCAGTGATGAAGTAGGCGAGCAGAGGGAGGAGGAGGATGCCGACACTGAAGAACATCTGGTACAATATGCCCACCGTCCGTCTGTACTCCACGCCAACAATCTCTGTGACTGGCAGAAACACAGGAAACTAAACAGTTTTTCTTATATTATACACATTTTCGAGAAGCTGGTGGACTCGGAGGGCGGTCCACCATGATAAAGTGTCCCCTATGGCGGCACAGTGTGCAAGAAAACATGATATAGTCCCGTTTAGTGTGCCCTTCCAGTGGAGAAAATGTGACATAATGCATGCTGGTGCCCCAAGAAAGGGCATTGTGAGAAACTGCAATCTTGGTATTTGCCTGTGCAATAGCTGAGCCATCGCTGGTATGACTTTACGTAACTGTCCGTGTATTTATCATTGAGTTAGTTACAGTAGATAGTTACTGAGATGCCTCAGAAGAAGATATATTTCAGTAAACGTGGAAGGTCATCATTACGCAGCACGTATGAGGCCATCCAGCCTCCTTTTACTCCGAAGCCAAAGATGGTCCTGAACACCAGGATGGAGATGTAGTTTGGAGCCACAGCCAGCCCGATCCCTGCGATCAGATTCAGCATGTTGGATATCAGCAAACTGATCTTCCTGCCAAACCTGCAGAGAGTAAGAATCATCAGGTGATGCTTTATTGACATGTCATTATTTTTAAAATACAAAATCATTTTAATATCAGAAAATCATTACAGCGCGTCTCTAATCACACTGCCACGTTCTAACGTTGTGTTGGATTAGTCTAACAAGACCAGTGCCATGTGATAGAGGGAACCAGTCATCTCATTTGTTTACAGCAGACTAGCACAAATGTAGATTTTAAAAATTCTGAATCCAGCAACTCCACCAAGGAACGTCTGTTAGGTTTGTAAACCTGACTGTCTGCAAAACACAGTTAAAGTTCCTACTGATGGAGGTGTAATTGTGGCCAATAGGGAAGACTATAATTCAAGACCTCACCTGTCAGCAAGGTAACCAAAAGCAAAGCTCCCGAAGAGGAAGCCCACATTGAGAGTGGACTGGTACATGTCCACCAACCATCCGTCTGAGCACACCAGGTTAAACTGACACCAAACGGAAAAAAGGTTACATATATGAAATGATTTACTGGTAACGTGGTTGCGACGCAGAAGATACTGAATTTTATTAAGATGAGGAGCATTGAGAAATGTCTCTCCTCACCTCTGTGGCAAAGGACTTCCTGCCTTCATATTGATACTCCCAGCCGTTCTTGAGGACAAAAAGGAAATATTGCATTAAATACAGATGGTAAATGGATTCCTGCTCTAAAATCAGACATCAGACTTAGAAAGGACACCCAACACGCCTTCACTGGTCTGACTTTAGGTCAAAAAGGAACCTTAATGCTGCAAACCAAAGAGGCTCCCTTATAATTTATGCCCTTGAGGATCCGTGCACACCACTGCCAGAGTTTTGTACCTCTCACAAGGCCAACAAGTGCTGTATTTCACCACATGAAAGCGCCACATCAATTACATATTTATATAACTGCAGGGTCACAGGAGTAGATGAAAAGAAAAATTAACACATACACAGGAGATTCTTAGCCACATAAACGTTTACCAGGCACTTGATCACTTTCAATATAAATCCAAAATGATGACGAAGAAAGGAAAGTCTTTTAGGGAATGTGCTTATTCGCTTTCTGGTGGAGAATTAGATAAGAAGATCGATAAACCCTCTGATCTGTAAAGTAAATATGAAGGCACAGCCAGTTAGCTTAGCTTAGCAGAGAGACTGGAAACGGGGGGAAATAGCTGGCCTAGCTCTGTCCAAGGGTAATCTGTATACCAGGACATCTAAAGCTCACTGATAAACACCAGATTTAATTTGTTTTGTCTGTACAAAGAAGTGATGTGTAAAAATGTATAATTTATAGTTTTATGGGGGTTTATGCATCGGACTATTTCTTGGCTGGGAGCATCAACTTCCTGGAGCCCCTGCTGGCTTAATATAAATTAGGACCAAACCACCCACACACAAACATCTGAAAGTTTTCTATGAATTCTACTGCAGAACCAAATAATCTGACAGGATGGATCTCTGAGATCTCACCTTGCAACCGGTAACTGGAACCTCAGTCAGGTTCAGTTGCTGTGTGTCACAGGCGAGTGCTGTGGTGTTCCAGTCCACCTCGTACTGCTCACAGCTGCTCTGCTGCAGCACCCCGGAGCTGTTGACCAGCGGGAGCGTCAGCCCGCGACTGTCTGCCAGGCTCCAGCCGCACGTCTGCCTCCGCTCCACCACCGCAGAGTCCCAGCACCAGTGATCCGGGGTGAAACCCTGGAACACGATGCCGATGTACACACCTGCAAAAGGCAACGACAGCGTACAGAGCAGGGCGAAGATGCGCTTCTGACAGCGGCCGAAAGTCCCAGCCTCCTCCAGGAGGTCATCGAAGGTCGTCATCAGTGCTGCGTGTGAAGTTCTGGGCGTTTGCGGGATCAAATCGAGGCTAATTTAGTCTAGCAACACCACAGAATAGTGTGAAATGTGCCAGCAGTCTGCTTTAGAGATTTGTTCGCACTCACCAGGTCGATCTGGTGCTAAAGTCCAAAAAGGTCTCTTAAAAAAGGTTAAAACGCTGGAGTGGAGGTGACAACATGTTACTGTTTAATGGAGTTAAACAGAGAAGGGCAGAGGAATTATGCAATCATTGAATGGACCTGAACTAAGCATGGGCCAAAACAGATTTAGCTTGAAGTCTGCCACCAGGGTTACACAACACACATTGATTCACAGGACACAGACTTCTTTTATCTTTTGTCTTATCTAAGGCCAGGCATGGCATGGCAGTCAGTGAACTACACCCTTAAAGCTCCCGTGTGTCGCATTCGAAGAGTTCGGCATTGTGTGACTCCTAGTGGCAGAACACAAAAGGGCACTGCGGTGAAACAGAGGTGCACCAACACTGTATCATCTTCCTACGAACAAAAAACTTGCAAAACCAGAATCACGCACATGCTGTGTTCACGCACAACTCTCTCGATTTGAAAAATACACGTTTCAACACGTCATCCAACAGTCGTTGAAAGCAAAAGCAAAGCAAAAGACGTATCAAATAAATCCACAACATAAATAAATACTTTGGTCACACAAGGTGATTAAACAGCCGCTGGATCTTTGTTGGTTGATACGTCGCAGTTGGGCAGCAGGTTGTCCAGCTGGGTCTTCTGTGCAGATTTCTCCTTCACTCTGAAAACACACACAAAAATCACATGACGTACATACTTGTATCCAATATAGACCTGCAGCTATTACTCGGCAGCTATTTTGATGACGGTTTAATCGTTTTTGTTTCTTCTTTAAGCAAATATTCAAATCATCTTCTCAAATGCGAGGATTAGCTGCTTTTCTTGGTTGTATAAGAAAACTGAGTATATTTGGGGTTTGGACTGTTGGTCAGACATCTGAAGTCGTCACCTTGGACTGTGGGAAATTAAAACAAGCACATCACAATTTTATTCCATTTTGTAGACAAAACAATTAACTGAGAAAATAATCTGCAGATTGAATCATTAGTTGCAGTCCCAAAATAAAATATATCATTGAGGAAAATATGACAGCATCATCAACATAATGAGAATATGTATAATACACATACACATAGATACAAAGACAAAGCCATATAGAACGGATGGATTGTGCCAAAATGTGTCTAATAAAGAACCTCATTATTTCTTTTTTTTTAGCAGTGGAAACTCGCCTTTCTGGGAACTCGATGTCATCGATGGTGTCGGGCAGCGGCACACCTCTGGTCTCAGGAAGCAGCAGCACCAAACCACCCGCCACGAAGGCCAGAGACCCTGCACGCCACAGTGCAACACATTCTTGACTTTAATAACACGTTAGATTTGATTTGGCACTGATAAAAGCATATTGAAGCCTCGTTTGGACTGGATTTACTTCTCAAGGGGAAGTGGGGTGATTTTAACATTTTTCACCCTCCAAGGGGAACATAACATGCAGTCTCATATTCTCCTTTGTTATGTTTAATCCCATCCTGAGCGCATGTATGGGGGTAATCCACCCCCCCCCCCCCAATACAGTAATAATGAAATTTT
>JAVQJF010068868.1:0-15908 GCA_036023855.1 Gadopsis marmoratus
TGGCTCCCATTCTACTTTTAGAGACTCTAGGAACCACAAGGAGCCCTGCATTCTGGGAGCGCAGCGCTCTAGTGGGGTAATAGGGTACTACGAGCTCTTTAAGATATGATGCTGCCTGACCATTAAGGGCTTTGTAGGTGAGGAGAAGGAGTTTACAGGGAGCCAGTGCAGAGATGCTAATATTGGAGAAATATGATAAAGATAAAATAGATTACATGGACAAAAAAAAGAAATTAATAATAAAATAACTAAATAAAATGGAATAAGATTTGACCATAAATACATAAAAGTAGTTAATAAAATAAAGTAATGTCTATAAAACATTCTTAAATCAAAAGTCAGGCTGAAGAGGTAGCGTTTAAGCTTAATTTCCACACTGTTCTAGCGGCTCGGAGCATAATAAATTAATTATAGAGCTGTAGAAGATACATTTTATAATGACATTTACTGGCAACTATGTAAAACAATTTTCTGACTAGTTGCACATTTACGTTTGATTCTTGTCTGGAAGCAATTAGTTCTATTGTTAAAAATCTAGAAACATTTAAGTTCTGCCTTCCTGTAAAAGGAGAAACAAGTGACAGAAAGAATGGGATTAATTAGTGGAATAACAGGAAGCTCTCAGACAGAGCTATTAGCAGAATGTCTGTCTGCCTGCTAATTGAACAGATTGCATGCTGTGCTGGTACTCCAGTTTTCTTTGACCCGCGAGATCACAGCTGGAAATACACCTGTGAGGAAAGTCTGATCATAAATCACAAGAAACCTGCAAAGAACTCGCGTTGCAGTTAATGGTTCAACTCAGTTATAAAATACATGAGTTGTTGTTATGAGCCGTCGAGTCAGTCCGGACAATAAATATCATGTTAATGCAGCTAACGTATATTTGCCTCATAAATGACTGAAACAATAAATTGCTGTTTGTCAATTAAGTTTCTGTCCATCAACTAATCTATTAATCCTCGGAAAAAAAGAACTTAGAGAATCAGACATTCATTTTCGGTCCCACGTACAAATGGCAGCTGCTGCGTGTAAAAGATAAAGTAACCTCTCCGTGTGCCCACCAGGTGGCCTGTATGCAGTTCACCAACATCGTGGTCCACTCGGTGGAGAACATGAACTTCAGGGTCTACCTGCAGTACCAGTTCACTCATCACGGCCTGGATGACTACCTCGAGGCGAGTTCGACCTTTTGACACTTAAATTAAGACTGTGATATGTGAGTGTTATATATCAAACCACCTGTGTTTGTGTGCAGAAGCTGAAGTTCACAGAGAGCGACAGGCTGCTGGTGCAGATTCAGGCCTACCTGGACAACGTGTTCGACGTGGGGGCTCTGCTGGAGGACGCCGAGACCAAGAACGCTCTGCTGGAGCACATGGAGGAGCTGCAGGAGCACAGCGCACAGGTGGATGCTGTGTACTGCACACAGTCGGAAGGTCATCGCACAAAGTACGAATGAAGGTTTGTGCTTCTGTGTCGACAGCTGAGCAGCAGGCTTCAGGACAGCGAGGCGGAGGCGATGGAGAAAGTGTCCGAACTGGAGAAGCAGCTCATTCAGACCACAAAGGAAGTGGCGCTCCTAAAGGTGGAGTACACCTTTCTCCTCTTCAGGTTTCATCACATGCTACAAATAGTAGGACATCTTGTATAGAATAAAAGGATGTCTGTCTTCTTCAAACCGGACAAATATTGTGCGTTATGCACCTTTTTTAAAATGGAGTAAACTGCAACATCTGGTTTTTTTTTATGATTTTTGTATGTGTTATGATTAATTCCTTATTTGTGTTTTGAGAATGCTTCTTGTTCTTAACCTCAACGATTAAATAAAATCAAAGTTGTAAAATAGACTATTAGCTGAATCCAGAACACTGTGTCTTGTGATTGAACCTCGACAAGGTTAAAGGAAACGATAGTGCGCTGCTCTGCGGGCGAAACGTAATATATCATGAAGTCGAACTTTTTTTGGCTTCATGCGCCACTGAGCAGCTTTCATAGGAACGAACGCCTCTGACGCTGCATCCAGCTCTTTATCCATAAAGGGAATGCAGCCCAATTAAGACATACTGTACCTGCAGACACTACTCAGGGCATGTTTTAACAGGAGGAACGATTGCAGGAAGCAGAATCTGTTTGAGTATTGTTTCAAGAAGCCTTTCTATTTTATTAAAACACTGTATTTATAGAGATGTTTTCTATTTATCAGACAAGACGTTAACATGCGCCATCGTCTGAAGGTACACATGTACAAAAACTAAATGATAAGGTGCATCGTAGTGTATTTCAAACACACCTCCAGAGGTGCGAGTTCGTTTATTAATGGAGCTCCCAGGTTTAGTGAAACCTCTCACTGGAGCCGTTGTGGGTGCAGCAGATTGTCTTCCAGCTTGATGTTGTGCATCATTGGTTGTGTGATGGAGGGGTTACATCCTTACATTTAAATCAATTTAAACTGACAGACAGGAAAAGGCATTGACCTTCTGTAAGTGAGCAGGGAGAGTGGAACATTTCCTTTTAATATAACAGAGATCCACCGGCCAGAGCTGCAAAAGTAACCTTTGGAGTAGTTTTAATAAAGCGTCGTTTTCCTCTGAGCAGGCGAATCCGATCTTATTGTACGAAACATCAACCATGGTGTTTTGCAGGAGAGCCTGCGGGACTCCTGCTCCCAGGTGGCTCATCTGGAGCAGCGGGAGCGAGAGAGAGAGCTGGAGCGCGAGCAGGAGAGGGAGAGAGAGCGAGACCAGGACCGATCCACGCAGGCCCTGAGGGAGCTGGAGGTCCAAGTCCAGGCTCTGGTGGAGCAGGGGCTGGTCCGAGTAGAGCGCTCCTCCTCTGGACACCTGGACGTTCAGGTGGTGCCCGTCGTCCAGCACGTGACCCAGAAAGGTCAGACCATCACGCCTCTGGACTGAAATCAAGGCTCTCGCACAAGTCATGAAACATCTTGTTCAGACTGTGACCACCTGGCAGGTCAGGCTGCTCTCGAAGAGGCGCGACGCTTAAGGTTTTATTCTTGAATTGACTTTCTCCCTGCAGGTGAGACAGGAAGCAGTATTTCACTTCTCTAAAGGCTTTGTTTTTGGTGCAGAGCGAGCCTTGCTACAACATGGAAAAATCTAAATTGGGAGAAAAAACCCCCAGATTTAATAAAACATTTGGTGGGCCTTACCGACTTATCTGCAGCGAGAGGAAGAAGTAATTTGTCTCAGTTCCTGCTCTAATCAGCAACTTATGAAGTTCTTACCAGGAACCTTTCAGGGAGCATGAAGCATCATCAGCACGTTAACACTCAGAGGTTTTATGACTAAACTTCATAAACGGGGTAAAAAATAACCGTATGGTTGTTTCTGACAGCTAAAGAAGAAACAGATTCAGGTAATGACCAGAAGGCCATGGAGGGTACCCTGCAGTCAGCCACAGTCCACGCTCCTCCTCCACCTCCTCCACCTCCAGCACCACCTGCACCGGCTCCACCACCCCTGCTTCCTCCTGGAGGTGGTACGAGCCAGCCACCCGGGGGTGTGACTGATGGGAGCTCAGGTGAGTCCTCGGGACAAGAAGAGAAAGTCTGAAAGATAAACACAATGTCTCTGCAGAAGAATTTACATTTTCTATTTTAGAAGATAAACATTTTTGTATTCTTTCTTCTAGGTTGTAAAAAAAAGAAGCCCATTCAAGCTAAATACCGCATGCCGCTGCTGAACTGGCAGGCGCTCAAATCCAACCAGGTGGCAGGAACCATCTTCAACGAGCTGGACGACGAGCTCATCTTAGAGGTTTGACCGCTTCCTGTTTCCACCAAACGTCTTATGCAGTCGAGTCAGGTCGTTTTCTTTAGGTTTATTGGTTTATAAAGCATCAGATTTATTCTAAAATGTAAAAAAGAAGCTCATAATCTTTATAGAAATCCACAATTCTTCATCTTAACGCCACAACGTAAAGTCTAAAAGACTGCAAAACACGACGATTAGCAGGGCTCTGAGTATCCGCCCATTTTGTTACAAGCAAAAACTGATTGATGAACATCATTTTAATGTAGTTATCAGAAGATTGGGATTCAAATGGTGTAATATAATAGCAGCTCTTTCCAGTTTTGCTTTAAAAACCTGCTTGTAATAAAAAGATATAAAGTGGACAAATGACGTCTGTCCTTTTACAGGAGGACGTCTTCCCTTCGCTCAACAGACCTTTTTTTATCTGATCAATCGTTTCATTTAAAAAATGCAAAACAAAACTGTAGATCACGAGCACACGAGGGTAAAGATTTACAATATAAAAGAACAGTTTAAATAAACAAGTACAGTTTGAAGGGAGTGAAAATAAAAACAAAAAGAACGCAAATACTCTGACAGTTAGATCGAGTCCAAATGTGAAAACGTCTCGTAGCTCGAGTATTTCCTCTCCGTTTCCTCTCTGGACTTCTCTTTAGGAGCTCAACATGGCGACTTTCGAGGAGCAGTTCAAGACCAAGGCCCAGTCCCCCCCCGTAGAGCTGGGGACCCTCAAGATGAAACTGGCCCACAAGACCCCCAGTAAGGTGTCTCTAATGGAGCCCAACAGGGCCAAAAACCTGGCCATCACCCTGCGCAAGGAGGGAATGGCTGCGTCCGACATCTGCTGCGCAATCGAGACGTACGTACCAAAATAATACGAGAATGACACGCCGTGACCCGCTGTTCCCTCTGAACTGAGCTTAAGTCACTGCCGCACCCGCAGGTACAACCAGAGAGCTCTGAGCCTGGACTTCCTCGAGCTCCTGGAGCGGTTCATCCCCACGGGCTGCGAGATGAAGCTCATCCACGACTACGAGTGCGAGGGCAGGCCGCTGGACGAGCTCGGCGAGGAGGACCGCTTCATGGTGCACTTCAGCAAGATCCCGCGGCTCTCCCAGCGCATCAGCACTCTCACCTTCATTGGCAACTTCCCCGAGAGTGTCCAGATAATACAGCCTGTGAGTTTAAACTCGGACACTTCATTTACACGTCTGCTCCTTTTAAACGACAGAAATGCCTGTTTTATGTTTCATACATGCAGGGTTCTGAAGTCTTGAAAGTTTGGAAAATGCATCATTTTAATATGCTTGATGTTCCATCATCTACACATCTACTCATGGAAACCAAGAAATCTTTTAATATTCGTTTGTTTGTCTCCTGGCATTTATAGTATTTAGATGCGATGATAAAGGCTTCGAGAGTCTGGAAATGTTTGGTTTAGGTACCTTGAAAGTGCTTGAATTTTACTCTTAAAGCTGTACAAACCCTGGCTTCATGTACTTGGCAGAGAAACAAATAATCTCCATGATTTCAACTCTTTCTGTCAGCAAATAAACGCCCTCATCGCCGCCTCGATGTCAATCAAATCTTCCAGCAAGCTGAAGAAAATCCTGGAGGTCAGTAGAGAAAATAACCTTTAAGTAGTCTGGGACAGGAAAGAGACAAAGTTCTTCATTTAAAATGTGATATTTTGGTGCCTGTCCTCTTCTTCTACTACTTAATAAATAATAACACAGTCTCCTTTCCGTGTCTGCTTCAAAGATCATCTTGGCATTTGGAAACTACATGAACAGCAGCAAACGAGCGTCAGCGTACGGCTTCCGGCTGCAGAGTTTAGACTTGGTGAGTAAAAATCAAACGTCAACGGTATTTTCTTCATAAAAACTGACTCGTCGTTTCATTGTCGTCCGCTTATTCACCATCTCCAGCTCTTAGACACCAAATCTACAGACCGCAAGCAGACGCTGCTGCACTTCATCGTCGGCATCATCCAGGAGAAATACCCACAGGTCCAGTCCTTCCACACAGAGCTGCCCTTCCTGGACAAGGCGGCGCTGGGTAAGCCCCTGAACGGAGGTGTTGACCGGTGTAAGACGTGCAAGTGTCACCGCAGCAAATGAGAACGTAAGCGCCCAG
Source organism: Gadopsis marmoratus (assembly GCA_036023855.1). Classification (NCBI taxonomy): domain Eukaryota; kingdom Metazoa; phylum Chordata; class Actinopteri; order Centrarchiformes; family Percichthyidae; genus Gadopsis; species Gadopsis marmoratus. Next base: position 5,913 of record JAVQJF010068868.1, read on the forward strand.
TAAAACTCACTCTGTGTCTCGCAGTCTCTCTGGACAGCATCCTGCAGGACGTGCGTGCTCTGGAGAGAGGCATGGAGGTGACCAGGAGGGAGTTCTCCGTGGAGAAAGACAACCCCGTGCTGCAGACGTTCCTCAGCAGCAACACCGAGCTGCTCCGCTCGCTGATCGCCGACGGAAAGACCGCCCAGGTCGGCTTTAATGATCCCCGAAATAAACCTTAATCACATGTTGAATCTGTGCCAGGACAGTCTGACTTCTAGAAGACGACGCCTGCCGTTCATTTCTGTATTTTATTTGTGTGAAGTGAATCTCTATCTCTTCCAGGATACGTATGACTCTGCGGTGGAGTACTTTGGAGAGAACTCCAAAACCACTCCGCCCTCCATGTTCTTCCCTGTCTTTGTCCGGTTCATCAAGGCCTACAAGGTCAGATAACGCTCCTTCTTATTGATCCGTGGCACGAATGGACTGACCGACCTTTCCTGTGCACTTACGATTAGCCACTTTCAGCTAACGTCTGCAGATGTAGATCAGCAGCTGGATCAATCAAAAACACTTTCTCCGACAGCAAGCTGAGCAGGAGAACGAGCAGAGGAAGAAACACCACGTCAACTGTGAAGATCCGTCAACTCCACCTAAAGCCGAACTCACCGGGAACAAGGTAACCAAATACAGTCCGAGCAGCTTCGTACTCACAGAGTCGGTAGTTTTAGTTAGAATAACTTTGTAACAGGGTGTTTCGACGTACCTAAAAAAATGAAGAACAAACTAAACATCTTTTCTTTCTAAAACAATATGGACCAACACTGTTACTCCCCAGTGGGAAAAGTGAGTATGTAGGAATTAGCACAACAAGCTAAATGTGGCTAAAGATAGTTTGCCGTGTGCTGGACAGATCGAACTGACTGGACTAGAAGAACGACCAAAATAAGATCCAGAGTTTTCCTCTTAAAATAGGTTCCCGTTTTGATGTTTCAGGTTTCCATGACGTCCAGGCTCCCGCAGATGGATCTGATAGCGGAGCTGAAGAAGAGGCAGGTGTCTCCTCTGGTGAGGGAGGGGAAGGACGGCGCCATCGAGGACATCATCACAGGTACGCAGCAGACAGACACACAGACAGACACCGGTACTGTTCACCGTGTTCAATGTAACAGACATCCATCCTGTCTGTGTTTTCTCCATCCGTTCTTATTATTAGCTCACTCTCGGAAAGAAAGCAAATACGTCTAAAATGTTGAACTAGTCCTTTAAATTGAAGGGACGCTCACGTCATTTTTCTGAGATCTAAATGAGGAAAGATGCACCTTATATTTTATTACCCGTTTACTCTTTTTTTCTTAATTCTTCACTGCTTTTCTTCCTTCAAAGGCTTTCTTCTCACTGTGATTCGTCCTTGCTTCTGTCCCTCTCTTGTTTGTCCCTCCCCTCTTCCCCTCCAGCTCTAAAGTCCGTGCCCTTCACGGCTCGATCCGCCAAACGCTCCTCCCGTCTCTTCTGCGACTCCGTCTTCAGCGACGAGGTGACTGTGCTGCTGTTTAGTGCAGCTTCATCCTTTACGCATGATATTCTGAAACTGACCTAATTTCAGCTGAGTGCTAAACTGACCCAGAAACAGATTAAAGGCACCTTTTAGAAACACTTCAGTAAACAACTATACAGGCAACAGACAGTAATAACAAACACACTCTTTCCAGAGACGTCGGCCTTTTTACGGCTCATCTGAACCCGTCGGCTTCTTCTTAAAAAGGAGCCGATGTGATTCACCAAATGAGTCCTTCAAACTAAACGACAACGTTCTCTGAGCCGTTTCCGGTGTAGACGCAGCAACTAGCTGGTTAAAAAGGTTTGAGAAAGATGGTTCAGGTGATCGGTAGCAGCTGATGTAACGTAGGGGAGAGGAATGCGTTAGGCGTTACTTACTTTAGGGCTGTATTTTACACAGAAAAGTCTAGACAGGTTTTAATGATAAATTACATGCCAATGAATTTTCTGATCTAACGAGGTGATGGCAGCGCTACGAAGAAGGTTCGTCCTTTGACATCGGAAATTAGAATCGATTGCGAAACTCAGATCATTTTATCCTAAACCAAACTGCGACCGTCTTCTGGCAGAAAGACAAACTGTTTACCAGTAACACAGAACATGAGTCAGAGCAGCACCAACCAAACAAAGTCTGAAGGTCACCTTAACTCCAATAAATGTCCGGTGTCCATCCAGTTTCCGGAAATGAAAAGGTCTGTGAAGGCCTCCCACCAGATTCTGACACAACAGCATCAGTGATGTTGGCTGATCAGACATTGGCTCGCAGTCGGCGATCCAGTTTCATCCCAGAGGTGCTGGACGGGGTTGAGGTCAGGAAAACGCTGTCATTGTGGCTGCCATGTTGGAACAGGGACGGGACAAACACTTTGTCTGAAACATCACTGTAGGATTAAGATTTCCATAGTATATTTCTGTTTAGATGGAGTTTCCTCACCGTGCGTCTGTCCTCCACCTCTCAGATTTAAGGAATCAGCCGTACAGACGGACAGACGGCGGCCGGCGCAGCGCCAAGTGGAAACCAGGACAACAGCTCCACGTGTCCTCCGACATCTCCCTCTGAACACCACTACAGAGCAGACGCTGAAGTCACCGTGGCAACGAACTCACTCTCTCATGCATGTTGTTTAAGAGCGCAGAGGGGAACGCACACGTTTCCAAGGCAATAAGATGAAATTAAACTCGTTCTCGCCGAAGAGAGCGACTGTTGGCTGCACTTGATGTCTTATGAGTTTGTTAAGACAATTACATGGAGGAATGAGCCATTCAGCTAAAAGCGACTCCTTGATGGACGGACCATCATAAATCATTTTGATAGTTTTCTTAAAAAAAAAGTGCTCCAAACATGATATTTTAATTGGTTGCATTTTAAATAAAATATTAATGTCCATCTTTCTGCCTTGTAGGTCTCAAATTTAGGCTGGAGATTTGTAATATATTTAAATTATTTTTAATACTGAAGCATAAGAATGAGGAACTTAAGAGTGAGCTTCTGCATTTCAACAAATAAAGCATTTTATACCGTTCTTGATTGAGTGTGATTTGTTTAGCTTTGAGCTAAATGTTAGCATGCTAACAAAGTACAGCTGAGGCTGATGGAAATGTCAGTTTTGCAGGATTTTCATCATCAATCAAAGTGTCGGACTAAATCAAAGTAAAAGTAAAAAGTAAAAATGTTGACCTGATGATGGCGCTAGAGGATCAATGTGTGTATTTATATACGCTGCTTTCATTCAGTGTATATCAATATACAAAAAACCTTAACAGTCCTTTTATTCTGAAGGTCAGAGGTCTGTAGTTCCTCGACTGAGCGCTGCTTTAAATATTTGTTAGTTTATTATTCTGTTTCCAAATTATGCTGTTTTGATGCCAGAAATTCAAAACAAAATGTAATACAATTTCTTATAAAAGTACAACTTTACTCTCAAAATTTGTAAGCGTGGGAAGCGTCGTTAATCTGAAATATATAATATATTCAGATTTGCATTTACCTTTATTCTTACATTCTCAAACTAATGTCTTTTCTTGTAAAATTATGACCTTATTTTTGTAATATTATAATTTCGCATAATGTTTCAATTTAAATGTTAACATCACATCGTTTCCTAATATTGGCTCTCTTACTTTGTAAGTTTGGGAAGCGTCTAAAAGATATTTTGTCCTATTATATCTGTAAAATGTAGAGTTTGGTTTTCAAACCCTGACAGTTTATTTAATCAAAACTCAGCGTCATCAACTGAATCTTGTATTTTAACCAAATAAGAATCACTTGAAATGTTTAATAGTTAAATAATCAAAAGCCTCTCGCTCACAAGATGCCCATGAAATCAAATGACAAAGTCTCAACAAGCTGCCCACGACACGTTCTGGACCAGCAAATAACACAAGAGGACAAAATGCTACTTTTTACAGAAGTAAAATATGTAAAAAAAAAAAACTATACATATGATGCTGACAGTCTTAACTCGACACAGCAGATTCAGATCAGAGTGTTTCCTTTGTACTCACAGTCTGTCGTCGTGTTTGAAACGCCAGCTGCCGTTTCCTTGGCGACGCCTCGGTCTAAGTTTCTCTAAATAGACGGGCGAGGGAGACGTAACATCTGTACGGTCGTGATTTGTTGGAGGAGTGAGAGCTTTGTAGGAGCGGAGGAGTTTCACCTTCAGGTGCCTCGAGGGAAAAACAGGATGCATCAAACAACTGAAAAAAAGTGAAGGCTTAGTAAAAGTTGTGCAGCGGCAAACGTACGTCTACACATTTTTGTCATGTTTGTAAATGTAATTTGCGCCTGCTAAAAGGAGACAGTCACAATAAGAAAAAGCAAAAAACAGAGGAAATTCTGATTATTCTGTCGATGAAATGCTTTCCTGTTAATCATCTAGAGACCCCTTGTGGAGACAACGACCCGGTTCGGTTCGGGCATCAGATGGATGGATGGATGGATGAGTTATCCAGCTCCTTCCTTCCTTGAGGTCCAGGCATGACAGTGGTATCAATCTTCTCATCCAAATATCGTAAAGAAAGCAAACGCGTGCAACTTGAGAAATCTTCTAACCATTTCTTTAAACAGTGCTTGGACTGTGTCCACTGTAGAAGCACCTGCATTCCCTCTGTTCCTCTGCTCATTTATTCAGGTTTGTCTTTTAACTCGTCTCCTCTGTAGCGGCGAACACCCTCGCGCCTATGACTCAACCTGTAAACCAAGAACCTACGTTCGCTCATTTGTAATTACGACCCCTCTCTCGCTCGATTATCATCTTTCTCCCGCTCCTCCTCTGCTAATGCGACAAACTCCGCTTCTCCTCAGGAGTCATTACACTTTCATCTAATCTGAATGAACGCTGCCCGACCTCATCACACCGGAGCTCAAACCTAATTGAGCACGCAATTTGGTTAGTTTTAGGCGTGGCTGGGCTTAAACTAATCTGTGGCATGCATTTGTCCGCGAGGAGGGCTTCAGAGTCAACACGATTAAAACGGTTGCGCTCAGAATTAAATGATACGTTTATGATTTATTAAGGATGATTACACAGCTGCCTTCTCGAGTTGAAAAATCCTTTTACCATCGTAAGCTCATACATTCACCTGGCTGCCTTCATGCAACTCGATCTCATACAACAGACTAGTTAACTCCCCCCTCCGCATGCTAACGAGCTATCAAGTTCGTTAGCATGGTACGGTACAATAAGTTCAAAGTATTTGTACCATCGGCTGACAGTCTACATGTGGAGCAGCTACGTTAGCTTCCCCCATTTTCCTCTCAAGAGGTCAGCACTGTCAATACCGTCGCTTTTCGTCATTCACAGGTCAGCGTTCAGCACAGTTTAAATCCACTGATCACGGCAATTCCATTTAAATTAACGGAGTGTGCGTGTGTGAGTGGTTCTTCGCAGTTTACAGCCAATTAGCAGCGTTGGCTACGCTAATCACCAGCAAGACTTTCAACACTCGTGCGAACAAAACTCACGGAAAATATTAAGTTATTTTTAAAAATAGATCAGAGTACCGAAATGTTCTCGCATGAGGCCATGCGAACGTCGGCGGGCGAAATTAGTTACGATTGGCAACGATCAGTCGCCCGAAGGGCAAATTCGTCGCTTGTCAAGCAAAAATGGCACAAAACTGGTTCTCAACATATCTTGCTCTTACATGAAAGAAAATTAAACATTTCGGGGTTTTTGGACAAAAGACATTTGAGGATATTGTGATTTCACCGTGCATTTAAGTTTTGCCGACCAAACCAGGAATGAATGAATCGAGAGAATAAATTGGCAGGTTCACTGAGAAAATGATTAACGTGTTAGTTGCAGCATTATTCTGAATAATTTCAGGCCATTCACAGACTCACACTTACGCCCGTCATGTATAAGAGGGTCACCTTTATTGTCACAAAAACACAACAGGAACGTACAAAAGCAGCAACCTTTTTTTTTTTGTTATGTTTGTTTGGTTGATTTTTCTCACACGTAGCAGCAACTTTTACTTTCCATACACAACGTTGCGCCGTGCTTTGCACTGTTAAGTTGGTCTTTAGTTATACTGACTTTGTAGTAGATTATCATTCTTCTTCACAATTCACAAACAACACTTACCCGACACAGCAAGCATCACTCTCAGACTGCAGGGACAGGATTTATTCTCTGAATATCTTTCTCTGTAGCTATAATTGTTTTCTTCTTTATTCCGACAGAAAAAGGGGCTCTACCGACCCATTTTGAACATAATACAAAAATCTATGTTACTGTACAATTTGTTTACTCTATCATACACTCACAAGTATACACAGAATTATTGACAAGAAAATGAGACCTCTGTTGACCCAGCGTGCAGATTTTCCAGGAATGTTCACAGTATATGCATGCCATTTTGGATTTTTCTTTTTATCTTCTTCTCGTCTTTAAAAAAAAAATAATAGTAATAATTTCCCACATAAAATCAACTTTTGTAATATATCATTTTGGGTTTATATACATTTTTGAACATCCCACAAATGGTTTTGAACAATCACACATTCAATCAAGAAACCACCAATAGAGTTTAAAGTGTAGTAGTCTGTGTAGTGCACGAACACCGTTGGTTATAATAGAGGAAAACAGCTACAAAATGGGGCGTCCTATCAGTGAGGTGATCGTTTTTAGAGGAAGGAGGATTATGTGCTTTTTATAGATGCGGTGGTACTACATGCTGTTCAGTCCATCACAACCACCTGCAGCACCTCCCACTGCCGACCGGGCTTCGACAAAGTGTGATCATGGTGAGCAGGAAATTAAAAAAAAAATCTTTTAAAAACACAGAAAAATAATAATTTACAGAATAAATGTGTCACATGCTTATGAGTCCTCGTCAAGTATAAAAATACAAAAGAAAGTTTGATTATATAAAACATAGATGAAACTTTTCTTTTTTACATGTTAATAAAGTGTTTTATTCAAAACAAAAACTAAATGGTCATATAATAATATACATACAATATATATCTGTGAAGTGATTTAGGTTATACTTTAATCGCGTTTATTTTCGTGCTAGCTTTTAATGCTATTTCGGAGACCAATACATTCCATAAATGTATTGACTAAATACTGGAACATCAGTTTGTAATTTAATTACTGCCAGTGGTATAAATACACACTGACAGTACCAGATTAATATTTCCCTCCAGTGAAATGTCAAAGGGCACAGAGTCTGTGTGCAGGATTATTTAACTCGGCATTTTAATATTTCACCCCAAAAACTCGTCGCATGTCTGCGTTTAAACCTTCCAACCGTGTTTCATCCAGAGTTTGATTTAATGTTCATAACAAAGGAATCTTTGAGGGGTTCAATTCTGAAAAGATGCTGCAGAACAACTGAAAGTAAAATATTGTCTGTGTCCCAGTTTCATACTTCATACTAATTGTTTACATTATATTGTTTATTATAATTAGAATTAAATGTACTTTGATACACGTGTCAATCAAACTGACGTTACACCACTGGTGAGGATATCTCAACATGTGACGCTCCAGGCTTATTTTATTGTATTATATATAATATTATAACTTTATAAATGAAATCCATACTGATTGTTTAACAATTTTGCATACAGACTTGGTATTAGTGTGCAGTCTGGAACCGGGACACAGATACTGCGTTCGATGTGGTGGATGACACTTCTAAGATGTTAGAAGTGAATTCCCCACACTGCTTCAAACTGCAGGTCCTGAGCCGTACACGTATGAATCTAAACCCCAGTAAAAGTAGATTATTGGTGTGTTTTGACTCCTTTTTGTGAGACCTTTTGGTGACGTATAGCTGATAATCGGAGAAATTGTTCAATTGACAAAATCTCATGCCTTCAAGGTTTGAACTAGGATCGAGTCCAAAACCAGAATGATCCAAGTTCTCAGGCTCCTCACGTATTTATCCAGCTGAGACCTAAGAAGCAGACAGAGAATGAAGAAAGCAAACCGAAAGAGAGAGAGAGAGAGAAAGAAAGAAAGACTGGCTAACAGACCAAAATGAGGTGAGAGAAAGCAGTGATGATGATGATGATGATGAGACAAAAGGATGAGCAGCGTTTCTGCTGTAGCGCGAGAAGAAGCAGCCGTTAGTGACAAAAATCTCAGCACTGCCCCCCCAAAAAAATGAAAAAAGCAAGCAGAGAGGGAAGATTTAAGAGCCAAAAAAAAACGTCAAAAACAAGACGAAACAAGAAGCAGTGAGAGGGAGGGGAAAAGGAAAAGACAAAAATCTAAAATTACAAATAGACAAAATGTAATTCAAGTTTTCGTTAAATCTTTCATCTGGGCGCCTGAAATACTACGAGGTTCATGAGTCACTGAAGCCTCCACCTTCTTCTTCATGTGATGCAGGGAGGATGAATGAATGGAAGGAGGTGAGGAAGATGAAAGATATGGCAGGAGAGGGGGGGAGGACACAGCAGAGTGAGGAGAGGATGAGTCTGATAGGAGAGGAGGAAAGAAAACAAGGCGAAGTGGAAACAAGTAGGCCAGAGGGGATAGAAACAAGGAGAGAAGACAAGGAAGGGGAAGGAGAAAAGGAGAGATAAAGAGGAAACATGGAGGTGATATAAGGAAAGAAGAAAGATGAGCAGAGGAGAGGATAGAAGGTGATGAGAGGAAACAAAGAGGAGATAAAGAGGAAAGGAAACAAGTAAGGTGAGGGGGGGGGAAAGGGGGAGGTTACAAGGACGGGAGAGCAGAGGGAAGGAAAGGAGAAGATACAAGAAGAGGAGAGGCAACAAAGAGGAGACGAGGAGATGAAAGGAGATGAGATATGCATATACGGGAGGAAAGAAGAGGTCAGTGAAACAAAGAGAGGAGACAAGATACGAGGTGACAAGGAAAGGGGAGCAAACAAGGATAGGAGTTGGGGGAAGAGGAGACGAGGAGGAGAGGAGGGGTGCGTGTCTCTGACCCAGTCTCTTGGGTGTCGCTAAGAAAACACTCCCTTGTGTCTGACCAGGTCTTTAAACCCCAACGGCAGCAGCAGCAGGACGAGTCTCACCGGCTCCTTCATGTGCCGAATAATCCAAGTGGAACAGCAACAAGCCCTTTCTGAGGCTTCCCACAGACGTCCCACAGACGTCCCACAGACGTCCCACAGACGTCCCACAGACGTCCCACAGACTTTCCACAGACGTCCCACAGACGTCCCACAGACGTCCCACAGACGTCCCACAGACGTCCCACAGACTTTCCACAGACTTCCCGTCTACACGGCTGCTGACGGTTCGTCCGTCCAAGTGCTCAGTGAGGCAGAAGGGTTGCGAGGGCAACCCAAGTTCCGTTCAGGAAGATTGATGACAGAGACGGTTTACTGCGCCGGGCACGCAGACAAACAAATGCCACAGCGGGAATGTTTGTCTAAAGAGCGCCAAGTACATCGTCACATGATGGATGGAGCCATCGAGGAAACGCCTCAAGGAAAGCTAAGGACGCGGGACGCAACTCCAGTCCTATGTTGGTCACCTACGTGTTGGTCATCGTTTCTGTCCGTTATGGCATCGTGCTCAAAGTAACTGCTGTGCAAGAAACACGAGCACTCAGACGATCATCTCTGATTGCCGGGAGACATTCCATGATGCACTGAGCGCTCTCTCTCTCATACTCTGACTCAATCTCTCAAAGACTCTACCTCTCTCTCTCACAATCCCTGTCTCTGTTTCTCTGTATGTCTGCCTCTGTCTGTATCTCTCGCTCTTTCTATTCTCTCCCTCTCTCCGTGTCCGTTGGTGTTTCTCTGTCTCTCTCTCTCCGTGTCTTCCTATCTGTGTCTCTCTCATTGTATGTCTGTCTGTTTGTGTTTTCTGTCTCTGTGTCTGTCTGTCTGTGTCTACCGATGGGTGTATATCTGTCTGTGTCTGTCTCTCTGTGTCAGTCTATCTGTGTGTGTCTGTCTTTCCCTGTGTCTGTCTGTGTCTGTCTCTCTGTGTGTGGAGACTGGATATCCGAGACG
>JAVQJF010068905.1:0-16546 GCA_036023855.1 Gadopsis marmoratus
CCAGGTCTCATCTAGAGACCCTCGCCATGAAACGTTACCTGGACCCACGTCACTACCTAGAACAGTGTGCCCGTGGCGTGGCGTGGAAGTTATGCGTTCTGATGAGAAACAGGAAGTGGCTTCTATCGTCGCCGTACATTGCAAATGGAGTGCCTGAATCTTCATCAAACGGCTTGGCCTGGGCGCCGCATCCTTCGCCATGAACAGGAAGTAGATTTTAACTCTGCCGTGCATTGTCCGAGAGGCGCCGAACCTTGTATACTTCATGTCCCCCCCGGCCTGAAGCCATCTATATGCTGACTTTCGTCCGTGGTCATATCACTTCGCCGTAAACAGGAAGTAGTTTATTATTTTGCCGTGCATTGTCCGAGGGGTCTCCTCCACCCTACCCCCTTCTCTAGACCCACTTCAGTTTGCCTACTGACCCAACAGATCCACCACTGATGCCATAGCTCAGGTAATGTAGACCAGACTGAGACACCTTGACAAAGAAAGCAGGAACTATGCATGGCTGTTACTCATCAACTACAGCTCAGCGTTTAACATCATAGTCACCCACATTCTGTCATCAAAACTTAAAGACCTGGGACTCAACACCTCCCTCTGAAAATGGATCAAAGACTTTTTAACAGGGAGACCGCAGACACTGAGAGTGGGAAACACTTTTTCCAACATACTCACTTAGTGTGAGGCTCCACACACGGGCTCCACAGGGGACTGCTAATCCAGGCATGAGTTCAAATCGTATCCTCATCACTGGCAAGTTTTCTTTAGTCTTTAGTTGTTCAATTCAATTTTATTTATATAGCGCTATATCAAAACAGAGTTATCTCATAGCACTTGTTAATATAGAGCAAGTCTAGACCAACTCTATATGTATAGACCCAACAATTCCACCCTGAGCTAGGCGACAGTGGCAAGGAAAAACAGGCAGAAACCTCAAGCAAAACCAGGCTCTTGGTGGGCGGTCATCTGCCTCGACCAGTTGGGTAGAGAGAGAAAAGATGAGAGCAGGATGAAAGAGAACACACAGTAGCACAGTACAATTCCAATACAGATGTAAAGCAATGGCAGTTACAATGTTACTGATGTTAGAATAAACAACCAATAGTATTGGCAGTACAACAACAGCTACACTAATAATAACAGTAGCAGCAGCAGGTCTGCATCCACTCAACCAGACCTGTGTGCATGCAGACACCACAGAAGCAGATCCCAAAGATCCAGACTCTACAAAGAAAGAAAGAGAGAGAGAGAGAGAGACACACACAGACAGACACAGCAAGTGTGAGAGTGAGTGTGTGAGAGAGAGATGGAGTGAGCTATCGAGTTTAGGGTGGGTAACTGTGGAAGCACAGATAAGTGTGTAGGACTTCAGCGCTGCCTTCTGGTTGTCATGGCTTAGGGTCACTAATAAACTTGGATGGATACCATCTCCCCTAATCAGACCAGGTCTTCTCCAGAACGTCCACCAATTATGAACAAAGCGTGGACACCACCTCTTGGTTGTTATGTCACTAGGAGTGATACTTTTCACATTACATGTAGTCATGTGAGCCATTGTTAATATAATACCAAGAGGTGTTAAAAATCCTATTCAAATCTGGACTAATATTTAATGAAATGCTACTGAACCTCAACCCAAGCAATAGTGTTACTCAAATTTAGGATCTACTAATACGTATGCCATAGCCAAATACTTAGATGTAACTGCATGACACATCAACCTCATAGAGGTTTGGGGAACAAAAACATATCCCAATTTCAATTGATCAGATGAAGGTTTGGCTATGTGACATTGGGTCACAGCAGGCAACACTCTACGGCCAAGCTAGATCAGAAACCTTTTCATAGCACAAACATCTTTGCTGGCTAGAGACAAAGCTGCAATCAAATGTGATTTATTTATAGATCAGTGGCTACAGCTCTGTTGTGGACAGGAGTACTAGCTGCAGCTGTGCTACAGTGCAGCCATCGATATCAGTTAGGGTTGTTGTTTCTTTCTTTCTAAACTTCTTTAAGCATTATTGACCGCCAAATGGTGTTTGTGCAAAATAGCTGTTTCATAAGCTGCAAGAAGCTGGTCCTTGTAAAATAAACAATTTAAGCACAGTTGCTTCATACGTAGCTTGTTGGTGATTATTGTGCAGTTAGTAGATTATGAGATAATGTACAGCAAGAGAATGACTTTGGTGTGTAAAGTCTTAACACTTAATCAATAATGTAAGTTGACCAGCATGCCTGTGAGAAAGGTCTCACAGTATTAGGAATTTTAGAGATTATGTTGATTGGTTAATAATTGCACAAACACCTTGGGTAGGACACGGTTTATTCAGGCCAGTAGAAGTTAATTGGATTCTTGCATCACTTACCTCTGTCTCTTCCACAGAACACCTGGCTAAAAGAGTCCGGAGGGAATCAGACAGCCTTTGAAGGTATCGGGAGGGTACCAAGTGGTAAATTGGTAGGGGGGTGGTTAAAGTGGACACACACTAATCTCTGTGCTGCCATCCTCATTTCTTTCAATTGTGTCCATAGGGCTCAGGTCACTAAGTGGGTCTATGAAGAAGGCATGATTAATTTTGAATATACACTAATCAACCATAGCATTATGACCACTGACAGGTGAAGTGAAGAGCATTGATTTTCTCATTGCAATGGCACCTGTCAGTGGGGGTGGATACAGGAGGCAGCAAGTGAAAATTTTGTCCTCCAAGTTGATGTGTTGAAGCAGGAAAAATGGGAAAGCAGAAGGATGTGAGCGACTTTGACAAGGACCAGATTGTGATGGCTAGACAACTGGGTCAGAGCATCTCCAAAACTGCAGCTCCTGTGGGGTGTGGTCAGTAACTACCAAAGTGGTCCAAGGAATGAAAACCGCTGAACCGGCGACAAGGTCATGGGCTCATTGATGCACATGGGAAGTGAAGGCTGGCCTGTGTGGTCCTATCCAACAGAAAAACTTCTGTAGCTCAAATTGCTGAAAAAGTGAATGCTGGTTCTGATAGAAAGGGTCAGAACACACAGAGCATCGCAGTTTGTTGCATATGGGGCTGCGTAGCTTCAGGGTGCCCATGCTGACCCCTCTTCCAATGCCGAAAGCGCCTACAATGGGCACATGAGCATCAGAACTGGACCACGGAGCAATGGAAGAAGGTGGCCACATCTGATGAATTACATTTCTTTTACATCATGTGGATGGCTGGGTGCGTGTGCGTTGCTTACCTAGGGAACACATGGCAACAGAATGCATTGTGGGAAGAAAGGAAGCTGGTGGAGGCAGTGTGATGCTTTGGGCAGTGTTCTGCTGAGAAACCTTGGGTCCTGCCATTCATGTGCATGTTACTTTGACACGTACCACCTACCTAAACATTTTTGCAGACCAAGTACACCCCTTCATAGAAACGGTATTCCTTAATGGCTGTAGCCGCTTTCAGCAAGATAATGTGTCCTGCCACACTGCAAAAATGGTTCAGGAATGGTTTTAGGAAAACAACAATGAGTTCAAGGTGTTGACTTGGCCTCCAAATTCCCCAGATCTCAATCCAATCAAGCATCTGTGGAGTGTGGTGGACAAACAAATTAGATCCATGGAGGCCCCACCTTGCATCTTACAGGACTCAAAGGATCTGCTGCTAACGTGTTGGTGCCAGATTCCACAGTACACCTTCAGAGGTCTAGTGCAGTCCATGCCTCTACGGGTCAGAGCTGTTTTGGCGGCAAAAGGGGGACCTACACAATATTAGGCAGGCGGTCATAATGTTATGGCTGATTGGTGTGTAGTGTTAGTAAGGTAAGGTGCGGTAAACTTTATTTATAGCACCTTTTGAAACATGAGGTTACAAAGTGATACAATAAAAACAAACAGTGTGAGTGTGAGCTGGAAGATGAGGACAGCAGGGGAGAAATTGAGGCAACAGAGATACATTGTGTAGCTTTCTTTCTCTCCTCCCACCTGCCAAAAGTCATTGCTTCCCTTGTCAATCCTCAGGTCACAGTGTGCTCGCCTCTTTCTGTGTCTCTGCCACACACACACACCTCATTGTTGTCAACAGTATAATTGTGATTTTGATTATAACATGTATTGTAATCTGAATGTGGTGCTATCATGTTGAGACCTGACAGTATTACCTGTTCTGAGTCTGTTTGCTGCTAAGTGAGATTTTTCTAGCCTATAAAGCGATTCATCTCTCTTTCCATAGACATGCGCAACTGCTATCTGTAATGTTTTTAGCATAATGTTTTTAGCAATTTGCCCATGTGAGTGAGAGAGTGACAGCAGGAAGAAAGAGAACACACAGTTCCACATACAGATGTAAAGCAATAGTAGTAGCAATGGTGCTGTTGAGCCCTGACCCTGGGGATGGAGGTTCGAATCCAGCTCCCGGCCATAGGCTAGGTAGCTGTGGTTCCGGAATTAGAGCTGTTATTATCTGACTTTCATCCCTGGGTTGGTGTTCCGATTCCAGCTCCTCCCGTCCACATGTTGAAGTGTCCTTGGGCAAGACACTGAACCCCTAAGTTGGCCCCTGACCTGTCCCTGACCAAGACAGGACAGGGATGTGAACTGGACTTGGTCCCCGGTCACTATAGAAGGCTGACCAAGGATGGCCAGGTCAAAAGCAGAGGATAAATGTCAACGTGGAACACGATTATATGTGTGTTTGAGCATTGTTCTCTGCACAGGTGTATATGTGTATCATGACTCACCATTTAATGACCTTAGGGTCCAATTATTATTATTATTAACAGCAGCAACAATAATAGCAAGAAGCAGTAGATGTTTCATCCATAGATCCATACTCTACAGCTCCAAAGGCAGAAACATTCGCAAACAGCAGCAGAAGGAGAGAGAGGGGAGAGAAAGGGGTGCAGTTGAGTTAGTAACAAGTATTAATGGCATAAGAGTGCACACGGATGGAGAGGGAGGGGAGGAGAGAAGAGCTCAGTGCATCATGGGAAATTTCCCTGCAGTCACCTGTGAGGTGATGGCAAGAAGGTTGTGGGTTCAAATCCCCCAGGGGACCAGGTTGTCTGACCAAGACTGGGCAGAGCTCTTGAACTTGGTCTCTGGTCGCCATATCAAGGCTGACCACTGCTCCAGGCTGTCCTTGGCGGAAGGGTTAAAAGTAGAGGAGGAATTTCGCGGTTTGTGTGTGACCTACACGTGTGCATGCAACACGTGTGCGTGCATGTTCCACGTGTGACAATAAAAGACCCCAGGGTCCGTGTTTGTTGTCTAGACCTATAGCAGCATAACTAAGGGGTGGCTCACCTGAGTCAGCCCTGCTATAAGTTTTATTAAAGATGAAAGTCTTAAGCCTGCTCTTAAATGTGAGGAGGGGGTCTGCCTCCCGTACACAAACTGGGAGTTGGTTTCACAGGAGAGGACCTTGATAACTTATGGCTCTGGCTCCCGTTCTACTTTTAAATGTCTGCATATTCTACCTTTATTAAATATGTGCAAATAGCATGGGAGCACTGAGACGCTATATGCTTGGCAGTGCAGTGAGGGTTGCATTTAACACTGTGTGGGTGCTTTGAGAATTACATGGTTTCTTTTTTTTTTTATAGGTATTATGTGTAGGTTTAGCGTCCACAACAGTCATGCAATCCTTTTGTGAATCTCCCCTTAGTGTACTGCTGAACAGAATCAGCACCAAATGTCAGCGTGGTATGAATGATGATGTGTTCACTTATAGATGACATACATCGTGACTTAAGTGAATTTCAGTGGTTATGTGATTGCTTAGCTTAGGGAAAAGTGAACATGCTTCAAAATAAGTGACAGATCTTTGAACTTAAACTTCAACTCAGCAGTGATTTGTGATTTATACTTGATATTTTTTCAGTGAAAATTGCAATCTTTCAAATTGCAATTCCAGTATATGAACTTTTAAATTAATTGGATCTGCCATACTAAATGATAGGATTTCACGAGTGGTGGACATGAGTAGATGATATTTCCTTGGAAATTTGTACATAAATATTTTTCCAAATATGGACTATGAATCCTATGGATCTCCTGTCTTGTTGTCAGCTTGTTTCACAGATTGTGTTGTGCTGTTGATTGGGTTATTGTATTAAATCAATATATGATAATTCAGGTAACATAAGGGCATTGCTCTATATTAGATGTATTGATACACCGTCAGTATTCAGCGCAAATAATTCCATTTGAAAAGATGCTTGCAAAAAAAAACACAGGGTCGCCCAGCAAAAAAGCTGAACCTGATTCAACTTTTTGCGGCAACGTAACGTCATCTGGCACGGCCGCTGCATTGGCCAATCACATACATGCAAGTGTGCATTCCTGATGCACACTTGCAGATGGATTATTTTGCAACGTGATGGATTATTTTGCAACGTGAATGTGATCTGAATATCTGCTTACAGATTTGTCAGTATATAACCACTGGACAGAATATGACATAATTGTTCAGCGGCTGTGGCTGAGAGGATAGTGTGGTCGTCCATTAACCCTAGGGTTGGTGGTTCAATCCCAGCTCCCGCTGTCCGCATGTCGAAGTGTCCCTGGGCAAGACACTGAACCCCGAGTTGCTCCCCGTGGAGGCCAGCATGGCAACTGTGTCCCCATCGGTGTATGAATGTGGTGTGAATGTGTCCCCTAAATGTCTGTTTGTCTGCCCTGTGATTGACTGGCGACCAGTCCAGGGTGTTTCCCTGCCTCTCGCCCAAATGTTAGCTGGGATTGGCTCCAGCCCCCCCTGTGACCCTTCGGGATAAGCAGTATGGATAATGAATGAATGTTCACATATTGTTGTTCTTTTTTCCCTTCAATGTAAGATTGTCATTCTAACATTTAACTTCTACTCCAATTCCTCCTCTAATCCGGCATCGTCTTTTCTTTCAGGTTGGGCTTTGTCAAGGGACCCTTATCCTCTCCAAAAGGTACCAGGAAGCTGTGAAGCAGAGTTCAGAGGACGCTCCAGGATTTGGAGTTCTTTAATTAAGGGAAGAAGATCTTTCTTAAAATGCAAGAAAGTCTTGTAGTCATTGCTCTCCTGTAGAGCGTTCATTGAAATACTTTGGTTCATTTATTAAAGGATTTTTCCCCCACTATTGGCTCTATCACTATGGTGCAAATACAACTGTGGAGGTGCAGCTGAGGGGGACTGGTAGCCGTGAATAATTGCCTTCTGTTTGATGATATAATATTCTCAGCAGTAAAGGATTTCTCTTGGATTATTAGGGCAATGGTGAAGGTCAGTGTTTCTTAATTCTGCCTTCCCAGGTCTTTGATTTAGTGTCATCTCCCCACTCATTAATTGCTCTTTTTCAATTCCTCCACTCTTGACTTTGAGGTTTTTGTGGGATTAAGTATTAAGCCCTGGGACACCTTCAAGCATCTTTTTTTTCCAGGAATATACTCAAACCAAAACTGTAACCAAAATAAAATATTGGCAGAATGCAGTGAAAGAGAGAAGAGGCCAGAGAGAAAGGAATAGAGGGGATTGAAGGGCAGATGGCTTCACTGTATGAAAACACCAACAGCTGGATGAATAAAACATTTGAATAGAGAGGGTGTCGTGACATCTGGCTGAGGAGTGAGTTAGCCACACTCCTCATTCCCTCCCTCTCTTTTTCCCTATTGTGTCCACTCTTTCAATCACTAGTATCCATATCCTCTTTACCCTCCCATCCACCCACCTTTCATTTTTTCTTGTCTCTTTCCTCTGTGGACACAGGTTCAGGTGGTCACTCAAACAGACAGAAACAAGTTTGTGCTTCTGCTTGTTTCTTCTGCTCTCCCTCAGTTTTGTTCCACCTTTGCGTGCCCCTTCACCCCACTTTCTCCCTCTTCCCTGCCCTGCACCTTTTCGTCCTCCTCCCCGGTGTGGTGTGTGATGGTGTGTCCCCTCCTCTTGGTCCTGGAGACATGCCTGTGCAGGAGATGGCAGTGAGCCCTGTCAAGTCCCTGTACTGGGAGCAGTTTCCCCCCATGTCACAGCGCCGCGTCTACTGCACTCCTGTCTACCACGAAGGCTTGCTCTATGTGCTGGGGGGCTGCAGCGAGACCGGCACGCCCCTGGACAGCGTAGAGGTCCTGGATGTAGAGAGCCAGACATGGAGCCAGTTGCCACCACTGCCCACTGCGCGGGCGGGAGCCTCGGCTGTGGCATTGGGGGGCCTGGTGATGGTGCTTGGGGGCATGAATCAGCAGCAGACCCCACTGGCTTCTGTGGAGATGTACCACCCTGACGAGGGCAAATGGGAGACGAGGGCCAGCCTGGGTCAGCCGTCCATGGGCGTTACCATTGTGGAGAAAGGTAAGAAAGGGCAATGCGTGTGCGTAACCCTGCTTTTCATACCAGATGAGCAAGTGCAACATTGTTGTCAATAGAGTGCAGCTATGCTCTCTCAAAGGCAGGACATTAACACCGTTGGGCCGATTATGAATATGATTTGGACGTGATGACTTATTGGTCCAAGTTGGACCAGGTCTGTTCCTGTTGGGGCCAGTAAGAGTGATACTTTCTATATAAAGAGCTTGGAGGGTGGTGTCTTAGGGTGTATGTCCATCCGCCTACTGTTTACCTTGTGCAACGTGTGCACACTTGGTTTGGAAAGGCAGCTAAGGCAGCTTAAATAACTGATTTTCCTTGGATGACTGGTAGCTTGTTATTTGTGAGTCAAGAGGTGTGCTCTGTGTATTAGTTATTCACACAAACATTAGATGTATACAATCTTTGTTTGACAGGTTTACTCAGTTGCAGTGCTTGGACAGCGCTTGATCTCCGCTCTGATATGCTAAATTTGTCAGTACTTGACTGTGCGGTCACCCATCACTTAGTGCCAAAGTCTCCATGTAGTCTCAGTAAGAACTGATTAAGTGGAGTATGCAACCGCTTTGGCATATTCATAAGAATTTGAAACAACAACAACAAACTCTGAAGTTAACTAATAAGCTTCTCCCAAAATGAATAGCTAAAGTGTCTCTTGAGTGGAAGCTTTTCACTTGTGATTAAAGCTGAGTGGCGCTGAGATTGATGGCTACTCACATGAAGTCATGGAGCTGGTGCTTATCTTGGGCTGAGGTTCAGTAAATATTGCAGAGAAGCCATCACAAGATTCTGATTATGCAAATGGTCAATAGGCTGTATGTGGGCATTTGTGTGTGTGTGCTTCCTTGTGTGCTTAAGGAGAATCTCAAACATAGCTTGTGTGAAAAAGCCAATCGTCATGTAGTCTACCTCCTCTGGATAAACATACTGGATCTTAATACTTATTCCCCAGGCGTGTGCAGGCTGCCTGATATTGTGTATGGTGGCACAGAGGCAGGGAGAGACGTGAGAAAGTGAGGAAGAGGAAAGAGTAGAAGGATGAAACAAAATGAACTGATCACAGACCATTATAGGGGAGAAGATGCCTATAACCAAAAAGTCCAGAGACTTAAAATATTACATTGATAAGATGACTGAGGCCAGAAAATGAACAGCAACAGAGAGAATAGACATGATATACAGTTGCTGAAATTATTCTTCCCTGCAAATTCCTGTTTACATCTCAGGCTGTTCAGTGCCGGCCTGATAAACAGAGGAATCATGACCTTTCAAGGTAATAGGGAAGGAATAGTGAGGGAATATGTCCGTTATGCCCCTTTTTTTCCCCATAGTGTATTTCATACACAAGGTAGAAAAACAGTTGCTGTTGAGTATAATCACATGAGTTTGATTCTTGCAGCATTTACAGGATGTTTTATCCAGTGCATATCAATCATTACATGAGGTTGGATTAAACGGGTATTATGTAAAAACTACACCCAAGGTATGAAACTGCACATCTGTATAACTGACATGGAGACAAGACAAGAACTGATTTGGATTGTCTTACCCCTCCACATAAAGCTGTGTGCTGTAGTAAGCGTGATACTTTGTATGTAAAGAGTTTGTAGGGTGGTCTCTTAGGGCCTGTGTCCATAAAGCGTTTTTTCCTGGCAGAAAAGTGCTGGCAGGGTGCTCGGGAATGCTGGCATGAAGCGCTTCTTTGGCGAGAGAAACAAAAGCTATCCGTGGGTTTTGTTTCTATGACAACAATATCTTAAAGCTACATTAAAGGGGTGACAACACAGGCAACAACAAGCTTACAGCGCATAGCGTGATGAAAAGGACAACACTTACCAGCAACATTCAGTACAAACACCTGTGGCCAGAACAAGTTTCTCGTCCATTTTGTATCTATATATGATTGGTTGCCTGAGAAAAAGTGACTGTGATGACACCAGCAGCTCTCTGAAAAGTTCAGAGATTTTTCAACTAGGAGTGCTCGGAGCAGCAAAGTGCAACGCTCTGAAAAAAGATGCTGGGTGCAGCACATTTTCTGTGTACATGCATATACCAAAAGCAATTAGGGGGTCTCGTGGCACACACATACCACACCCTCTGACTCTGTGTACAGTCACATCTAAGATAGTCTGCCTGCCGCTGAATCATGTGAAACTCCTGCAGTCGTATCTGCTGACCTGCAAATGAACGACATTCCTATTGGTCTCAGCTGTTCTTTGTGTTTAATGTTAATTGGCAAATGCTAGCATGGTAACATTGGTGAACGTGGTTAACATTATACCAGATAAACATATCAGTGTGAACCTTATCAGTGTGAACAAGTTAGTGTTTTGGCATTCACACTCAGCAGGCTCACAGAGCCACCAGTGGCTGTACACCTGAATGATGTTAACTTTGAATGAATGAGAACTAACACACAGTTATTTCAAATCAACTACACAGTAGAATTAACATTTTTTGATTAATTTCCATTGCCTCACTCACTAACAAGTTAACAGATACTCCTAACTAGTTATTGTCTGTAAAAAGGACTTGCATTTTACAAAGTCATCAAACAGCTATACGTTTATCCATGATTTTTGTCACCTGTGGTGTAGAATTCAAAATGCTTCAACACATTACTTCTCAGACAGTTTGTTGTAATGCTTATCAGTTCAGCATGGCTCACTACTTTTGTTTTATGTTAACAAAGACAACAGCAGACTGAGGGCAAGAGGGAATGCAATAGGTTTATACACTGCATTCACTGGAAGTGAGAAACAGCTGCTACTGTCAGTTTAGACCCTTCGTATTGTTTTAGCATGTTTATTGTTGTTGGAAAGGTAAGACTCATAAAAGAGAGAAGCAGTTGGAAGATGAAGGTTCAAGATGAAGCTGGATTCTAACCAAAACAGTCACGTTTACATTGCACGTGCATCAGAGCACTGACACCAACAATCTGTGTGCCTACAGTGTTTACATCCTCCTACTGGTCCTGTCAAGCTGTCAAGACCAGTGTGTTCACATGAAAGTGTATATGAAGACACAAGAGTTAGGCATACGGTTTGCTGTGCCGTGAGTGTGGAATTACTTTAGTGCTAGAAAAGGTCTGCTCTGTGATAAAATAAAACAACTAGAGCACCACTTTAAGTATCCATTTAAGGTGTAAAATGAGAGTTGAAGGTAAAATGAGTGAAAATTAAAATAAGATTGACCAAACAGGAAATGGAAAACACTGCTGGAGGAAATAACAGAGGCCCATGAGAACCACAGTAGAAAGTTGAATGTTATATGAACTTTTTGGACATAAAGGCCTAGGGCCATCACCTGTGCTTACTGTTGCACACAGAGCTGGCACCACAAACAGCAGCAATGCATAGTTGCAAGGCTGAACAGCTTCAAAACTAGACAGCGCGTTATTCACCTTGCAGTTGTAAAGAAAAAATTGTCAGATGGTCTGTAATACAAAAAAGATAAAAGCTGCATTTTATGTCATGTCTTTTATACTTTTAGTGATCAAGACCCACATACTGCCAAAAGTACATTTCCTAGAGAGTACGATTCATCTACCAGCCCAAGCTGGTTTTGGGGAGAGTGGTCTTTCATATTTAAGATCTTGCCACAACATGCAGGAAACAACTATTAAAAATACGCACGTTTAAGTGTGTGTGTGTGCCTTTGTCTTTCAGATGGTGGGCTGATAAGTGACATGTCTTGGCCTCTCCTCTCCTCTCCTCACCTCAGTCGCCCCCTAGCTGTTTTTCTGTCTCCTGACTTTCTCTGCATTTCAGAGGCAACTGATCAAGCGAGCATTGCTGTTGCTTGGCAACAAGTGTGTGACTGCCTTGTTTGTTTTTAATCTAATCAGAGGGAGCAAGCAGATTCATTGTAAATGTCTGTGTGTCAGTGAGTGAGTGAGTGAGTGAGAGAGAGAGAGAGTGTATGTGTGTGTGTCTGTCAAGTGCATGCTGTATCTGATGCCAACTTGAATACACAGTGTCTGGGTGCATTGGTGTCTTTGCTGCTTCTAGTGAAGTGAACACCATCTATGTGTGTGGATTTATATCTCTCCTCCTTCAGTTCTGCCTTTTTATGCTCCATCATAATCCCAAATGCTGCTGTATATCCCATAACTCCCCCAGTCCTCTGCACCAATATTGGCCCACTTTGTGTGTCTTGAGGTTTGGGTTTGCCCTTTTATGCTGTATTTCCCCACACCTCTGTCACTTCCCTCATGGATCAGCTCACACTTCAGCTAACCGTGAAACACATATCTTTTCCCTCCGGCTTAGCTCAGTTTGCACAGGGACAGAAACATTGTGTATAATAAATGCAGTCACCCACTGCTCCATTAGAATATCTTTTAGTCCTCTTCATGTCTTACAGGAGCCACTTTTTAAATTGCTGCTGTAGCATGACTCGATGTGTCATACTCCTACTGCACTGATGAGTATAATTTCCTTTTACCCCTCAGTCTGTGATTAAAGGCTGATGCCCTCTCCTTAGTCAATGGTCACTCTGTCAGCTGACCTGTACACTGCCTGACTCAAAAATACCCATTCCACAGTGCTGCCAGGCTCCTGAAAGATGTTTCTACAAGGAAGAAAAAAAAGCTGTGCTGTAACGGCTTCAAAGAGGTGGCACAGTGCTCTTTGGGAGAAAAAGGTGTGAAGTCAGCTACAAACAATATCCCAGGAAAGACTCCACTCTCACAATTGTGTGTCAAAAGACACACAATTTGTCTTAATACAGCACAGTAATCACCTGTGATTCTTAGAATTTGTATGTATGTTTCAACTTTCTTTGTGCTTCAGAACTTCCTGTAGCAACTTCCACATCTTTTCTAGTGCTTGCTTTGCTTCATCCTATGATGACCTGGTTTCTGGGCTCCTGGACCTTCAGAATACATTATGTAAGAGTCTGCTTCACTCTGCTCCAAGCAGGGGTGCTGTAATGTTGTCTGTGATGTGATATGTTGAGTTATGGGTCAAATTGGTCCTGTGATGGATTTGTGATTGGCAGAGCCCAGAGATCCATTATCGTACACGTCAAAGTTAGTTCTTACCAGACTTGATTATTCTAGGAATGTGTGATTTCACGTGTTATTATAGTCTTGTAAATAGTAAACATCAAAGTAATACATATCTTCAGGTGCAGTAGTACCCTGCAGAGAAGTCTTTCCAGGGTTATAGAGAGCTCATATGCCTTTTGATGCAAATTCAGATTCTGTCTGTTAACACAGGTATACAGTACAAAGTAAAACAAGTACTAGAGGACCCAGCAGGACACAGTTTCCTCAGCAGTTCCTGTGTATCTTTATCAGTGGTTTCTGTGAATCAAACAGTTGCAAGTGAAATTCAGGTAGCTATTGTACAGGATTATCTAACACATTGTTTTTGGTAGCAGTCGGTTACAAATTCCAGCACTGTTCCACTGATGACTTCCTTTTCCTTTGTGCATTTAAAATGGAGAATTATTGCAGTGGTATAAAAAGAAACCCCTCTCATGCGTTCTGTATACATCCTGCGTGGAGCCATAACCATAGACTTTATCAAAGAAGTAGACGTAGCCACTGTGGCGTCACCCATTGATTTTTGGATTGCTGTTTTGATGCCTCAATTTAAGATAGGGTGGAGCTAGGGATCTGGGGACACTATGTACACCCACTTATACTGGGAACCTGACTGCACCTGGCTACTGGCTATGTTGTGCGAAGTCGCTTCTAATAAGGTTAGCTTGATAGGTCAACTTCTTAGAACTCTTTTAGTAGTGGTAGCCGTTATAGTGGCAATGTGGTAGTGACTTGTCAATCACAAGGTGGCCACGCCCTAAAACATACTCTGCTTTATTGTCTATTTTACTCTAAATAACACCATAATTTACAAAATGATCATCATGCTGTATTGAAGAAGAATTTAAACTAGCAATTGAGACCATTGCTGTGTCTCAATTCAGATACTTATAGAGTTGGTTTAGACTTGCTCTATATTAACAAGTGCTATGAGATAACTCTGTTATGATATAGCACTATATAAATAAAATTGAATTGAATTGAATACTTACATTACTGTAGAACACTGTGTATGTTACAGGTCTCAGATAGAGAACCCATAAGCGGAGAAGATTCCTGCAAAATACAGGTGAAAGAATAGGGCAGGTAACCAATGCTTCTTTGCCGTTTAGCTTCTCTCAGCGAAATGAGGAGCCCTTCACAAAAGAGAGTCCAGGGGAGAAGCAAAGCGCCACACTGCCTCCTGCTGGCCGTGATGTTATTAACAGTCTTTGTAATGCTACTGAGACAATAATAAACTATTATAGTTCACTCAGAGCAGTTCACTCGCGGGTAAAACATTAACAAAATAAAAGAATAAACAAAATTATATAAAATGTGACCATACATTTTGTGTGCATCACATGTACAGTATGTACTTACTTACATTTTGACAGGGTAATGTTGACTCAGATCAAACACTGCTATTGTGCACTTACAAGAAATGACAATCACAACATTTGACTGTTTCTTCTTCTTCTTTTTAATGGTGAAGTTCAACTGGGCGGCGCATTATTGCCACCATTTTACCGTAAATTGCTGCACTCCAAAATACTGTATCTGCTGAGTCATTTGCTCACTTTTTCAATTTGATTAAAAATGAATGATAACTAACATGATTTTACCTTTAGCCAAGATGGCGATAATTGAGGGGGAGAAGTGTGCAGCGTTCCACGCTTATAGTGCACTGCATTTTGCCATACTTGTCAGTGTGAACACACTCAAAATAGCAAGTGTAAGTATGGAAGTATGCAAATTGAGGCACAGCACCTGAACGCATTAGGGAAATGTTCACTGAGGTAATTCAGCTGAGAAGTATGGCAATTTTCTCAAACTTCTATGTAATCAGACTTCTTTCTGCAACCATTGGAGTCGCCCCCTGCTGGCCATTAGAAAGAATTTAGGTTTAAAGCACTTCCACATTGGCTTCACTTTTCAGACTGGAGGTTGGTGCTTGGCTATTATTTGGCTTTTCTTTGAAACCATGTTTTCATGTTTTCTTAGAGAGATCTTTTTCAAAAGCTTCCTCTTTAGACTGGAGCAAAAAGGCATCACTATCTCAGCAAACATGCAACAAAAAGGATACTGAGGTCTGCTGTACAATAAAGGCTCCATTCACTTTTTGGTTAATTTCTTAGAACAATATGAATATATAAAAACCTTCTGCAGAAACATTTGTTCATGGACAGCCTATAAATCCAAAATCCCCTTTATATGTCAATTATTTCAGTTATTGTTTAATCTACATTAATAATCTGTGAAAATATATGAATCAAAAATGTAGAAGATGAGTAACGAGTGGTGTTAAAATCTTGAGTGGTTTTGGTGTAGTACTGTGTTGCATCACTAAGTGGTCCATCTGTTTGCGTAATGAGAGGAGTTACATGTGTGCTGACCTCCTGTAAACAAGCTCTTCCGCTAAATTGAACATAAAACTGCCTCACTGTGGCAGTTCTCAAAGATACCTCACTACTATCGTCGGTGTCTCCTGCAACATAAAGAACCAAAAATAGAAATCCCACCTGGCAGCTGTCTGGTTTTAGCTAGCTATCCAGAGGCAGCTACGGTGCCAACGTTGGGAAACACAATACTTTTCAACATCAAAACAAAGGTCTTTGTATATGGAGCCATATTACTATCTATAATCAAGAGCATGCTCTTTCAGTTTGAGAGCATACTTTATGGATTTCATGTTCAGATTTTGTAATCACTCTCAAAACCCTGCTCTTGCACACAAATAGCATCTACTTGCGGTTGGACTTGCTCTGCTTCTGCTCATAATGGATGCTTGCACATCAATATACTGGTGCTTGCATAGATTTTTCTGTGCGATTGTGGAATTTCTGCTCTGCACTTGGATTTCATTGTTTAACAACCTTATCAAAATTCCCCAAAAAATAGAATGCCAGATGCAGTGTCAACAATGAAATTAAAGCTGCAAGCAGCGTTGAACGGGCCCTCGCCAATGTGTGCATGTCGGGGCTTCAGAGTATGAAGCCGGCAACTTCCTGTTGTCACTAGGTGGCGCTATGACTTTGATTAAATTTTGACCCCTACGTGTCTTCAGGGCCGGACCGTGATCAAACGTTATAAATATGAAAAAGATCTGATTGATTTCAACCACGTTACAGCTGTTTAAAGTTTCCTGATGGTACATCAGATTTCGCCGCCACATTAAAGCCACTCCCCCTTGGTGAAAAGTCACCATTTT
>JAVQJF010068906.1:0-43408 GCA_036023855.1 Gadopsis marmoratus
TACGGTTTATAACTGCATGTTTTCATTTAAATAAACATTTTAATGTTAAAAACTGCATTTGTGGCTTTTTAAATTATAAACACAGCCACACCCCCCCCCCCCCCCCCCCCGATAGAAACGATGAATTTCCACAGAGACATTGGTTGGTGGGCAATTTATGAAAGCAGTGTTACAGATTTACATAAACCAAATGAATGTAAACAAGTGTCCTTCACTTCTTTATTTAAATCACTCATTCTTTTAAATGAGGAGTGGTGTTTCACATCAGACTGTGCAGGAAATTAGATAAGACTGCCAACACCTTGTATCTGTGTTGTTGATGATGCAACCCATTAAAATACCCCTCACATCTGTGAATAAAGGAGGTCTCTTTGATGTATAATATTTCTAAAACTACTTCAGGGGAAAATATTTCATGTCATGTCTCATGTCATGTGCTTCTAAGAGTTTGCCAACAAATGTGCAAACATGCCATGGTGGTAATGGACTGTCAGCTATTCGCAACTGTGTAATTGGACTGGAAATTTGTCTGAGGGTAAAATTATCTTGCACAAAAGGACCAAGACAAAATTGTGATGCTTTTATGTGTGAACCAGATTTTGGAAATGTGCCGCAAACAATAAAGAAAAAGTTAACATTTTAAGACAACCCCCCCCCCCCCCCCGAAAAAAGTTCAATCATAAACTAAATATTTCAAATCAATGTTCTTTCCAAATGCGACGCCACACCATTACAAAAAAATAAATAAAAATGGTGGCTTCAGTTCCCCTCAACAGCAACATGTTCCAGCCAGCCAAATAAAAAGCACAAGCACGGCTACCCCTAAATTCCTGTCTAAACCCAACACGACAGTTAGCATGCGGACCATCTCTGAGAAGCACTGCCAAGCTCTCGCCTCCTACTCCACTACTACAAGCCAGAGAAGCGTTGCCACATCAGTACCTTCGAATGAGGATCAGTCTCCTCTTCCTGATTGGAGCTTGAGGGGGAGGGTGTGGCCGATTTACTTCCGGGAGGTGAGGGGGAGCCGTGAGGCAGTGCACTCCGGCTGACCTGAGAGTTTAGCTGGGACAGTGCGCTCATGGGGTTGGGCAGTATCGGAGGTGAGCTGTTTATCAGGGGGTGGTTACGGGCGGGGTCATAATGAGTGCCGTCTGGGTGCTGGTGATGGTGTTGCTGTTGGTGGTGGTGCAAAGCCATCTCCTGCATCTGGGGTGAGAGAAGAACACCAGCTTTACTATCTTCTCCTCTACTCAAAGTAAAAAACGTTTGCCAATTAGCCAAATATGCAAAGACTTAGAAGTGGAGATGACATTTTCAAAATTGAGGAAATATGCATGTGTGTTGGACAAAATCTAAAAAAAGACAAGAAATTACTTTTAAAATCTGAGGGTAATATGTCTGTTGGGAAACTAGACAGACAAAAAAACCCCTCTTACAGATCTCACTGTTTAAACTGAGTTAAAGCTTCTCTTTTCTTTCTCAACTGTCTTTTCTCAGGACAGTAACAGGCACTATTAAATTTATTAACTTGTTGGCCAAGTTTATCTATATTACTTGTTTGGTACCTGGCTTCAACACTGACAATCATACGGGGGCAAATTTTGAATATTGGGACCGAATATCTCATAAAGAAAACAAAATATATATGCATATACATATAATCTCTCAGCCCAAACCAACCAAGACAACTCACTCAGACATAAAAAAAGACATCTACTTGCTCCCTGAAGGCAAATACCATTCACTCTTAACTAACCAGACTAGAAAAACATGAATATAGCATCTGTGACAGTTTTCTGAAGGCTCATTTTGAAGCCTGGTAGCCTTTGGGTTTATTGCCTGCTGTCATCTTTGTCAGTTACTGGAGCCAGAAAATCTAGATTTTTAAATGAGTTGGAGCCTGATGAGAACAGCAGTCAACACGACTCTCTGTGATGGGCTTAGACAGCTGTCAGTCAAACAAATGTGACCCAAGCACACCCCTGTAAAGACTTTCTTGAAGACATTGATTTATTTTTTTTAATTAAAAGTTACTTTGAAAAATACACACAAGAAGCTGTGAAATCAGCTATTGAATGCTTAAACCTGCTATAATCAACATTTCTATATTAACAGATCCTATGACTGCTTGTACGCAAAAGAGGTCACCACAGAGACTTGTCATCCGACTCTGCAGGCCTCCTCAGGTCTACGGAGCATTTTAGCATCTTTTAGCTCATTATTTTGGTTCACTCTCACTGCTTTCATTGCATTATTTAAGGTCACAGAAGTAGTATATATATATATATATACTATCCCCTTCCTGCTTAGCACCAATGGCATGGGACTTGAACTCATCAGATAGCCAGAGACACCACACCAAACAAAAGCTGCTGTATCTGCTAGATATGAATAGTTAGCAACTGTTTGCTACCAACATGTAAATGTTCCGCTGCTCAAGGGGCCCAAAAAAATCAGTTAATGCAGGTTTATCTATGAAAAATATCTACTTTATTGCCATTAGATTCAAATCAAAGTTTGAGCCATTAGGGGGACTGTACCTGTGTAATATATAGGCCCATTATCACTTAACTCAAAATGGTATAGTTTTCAAGGGGGTTCTCTATTACAGTTAAAGATACAATCCATATTTTCTATTGACGTCTACAGGCAATCACTAGAAAGTGCAACAAGTGGGGGCCCTCCAGGGTCCTTGAGACACAGGTCTGGTTGGTGGTTGTGGGAAGACTTCAGTTCCTGCTTCTGAAAATCTCAGCCCCTTGCAAAGCAATCGTTGCGTCAATGGCATTGATCAACAACCCTATCACCCCCCTGCAGATACATTATGCTCACTATGTTCTACGAAATTGAAAAATGTCATTTACTGCCACATTAAGTGACACCTTTTTCAAATAGAAACAGAAACAAAAAGGGTCCTCACAGCTGGAGAATGACCCCCACATGGAGAACACCCTTCAGAGTGATTACAGCATCAGACTCTCACAAAGTTCTGCTCTTAGCAGTCTTAAAACATCTTCAATAATAACTACATCAAAAGCTTTTCCTCAAGATTCATCAGGACAGAACATGAACACGGGCCAAAGGATGCTTTTAATGCAGGCATAAATGGGAATGTTTGGCAATTTACAGATCAGAAAGTGATGAACTAGCATTTGTTAGCTCCTTTAAACATTCATGAGTTAAATAATACATTACACATTAGTGAAGTGCTAAAAAGATCAAATTGAAAAGGCCCGAGCATATGAGGTCTTGATAAACACGAGTAGAGGCTCAGAGATGAAGCCTCAGCTCTCTAATCATAATTGGTCCCAGTAGATTGCTGGAATGAAAATGCACAACAAAGTTGCACGAGGCCCTGGCCTGCTTTGAAAACTCATAATATTCACATGACATTAGATTCTGTGTTTGCCTCAGCAGCTGCTCACAAAAGGCAGCCGTGAACAAAGACATTCCTTTTGCATTTCAAATAACCAAGCTCTAACCTCCCCCCTCCACGGCCGTCTCCAACTTCCAATCATAATTCAAAACACCACTACACTTATTAAAACATGAGGAAATAGCTTCGGCAAAATAAGTAGTAAGACAGGAAAAAAAAAGAGAGAAAGAAAGGGGAAAGAGAAGGAAATAGAAATCCATTAATTTTCCATTTTCCATGGACTTGCTCTTTAAGGGTCCTCACAATCCAAGAAGCATTGAAAAACCAATTAATCAAACATGAATGGCCTATCATAGCTATAGCAGACGCGTTTCCATAGCAACAGCCTCCAGGCAAAATTGTCACCCTTTAATCTGAGCCACACCATGTTTAATATAAACAAGAAGGAGACATGCAGAGCAGCGGAGTTCACCGGGGGGAAGGCATCATGGCATCGTGGGTACTGGGTGTCGGCCTCGTAAAAGAGTAGAAAGAGAAAAACCTCATCACTCGCTTACAGTCGCACACAAATGTACATCTACGCTCCCATTTTAAGGGATTCACTTGAGACACTTTTCGTGTATAATTTTGACAATAGGTTACATGTGAATACCACCGTATAGGAAAATCACAGAGATGGTGGAGATTGTAGTGGGAACCAGTGAGTTTTGGACTACAGATACGAGTGTTCACTTTGTTTTGAATCAAGCACACATTTTGTCTGCTGTTATCTATTGCCGCTCCTATTTCACAGCATTAAGTCAGTTTCCATTAGAGTCGAGTGTTCTGTCCTAACTAATGAAGCTCAGACACCTGAAGATACAGAAACAAACTAACTATTGCCGTCCACTGGCCGTTTAAGTTGTATAGAGCTACTGTGAATGCAAAGACATCAACGCAAGCACAAAGAAACGGACTCCTTTGTATGAAAGTGTGCATTACTGTACCTTGTTACAGTTATGAAGAGCAGCTAACACCTAAAGGACTGGTGCTCATTACGCAGAACACTCCTGCTGTGATAATTTACTTCTAATAGTCATTCCTATGTCGTTTTTTCCCCCCTAATGTCTCAGAGTGCTTTCAGTTGGTGCTTTCACCTGTGTGAGACAGAAAGAGCCAGAAGTTATCACATAGCGCCATCAAGCCCGAGCTAAATAAAGCGAGCGACAGACGGCTGTACAAATATTATGAAAGAATCTGACAAAGGTTGCCGGTTGCCATAGGTACTGTATGCTAATTCCTAATGGTGTCATCCGAATGGCTGGCCAGAAGACGGGGGTGGGGGTGGGGGGGGGTGCACAGTGAGTAACAGGATTCGGTTGGTCACTGCTCTCTGCCTTTAGCTTGTAACACATACAGACTTTTCATGGACTCCTGACATGGATGACTGTATTTCTGGACATATGACCTGCTCGGTGATGCAACGTAAAAACTATGTTGTGCGTTTTGAATGGGGCAAACCAGATAGATAGGTTATAGATTTATGCTCTATTGAAGCAGCTAACTCACTGAACATCATTGTTTGGGTTTTTCTGCTGGTATTTCTCGGTACAACTATAAACCAATAACGTCCGACATGAGCGATGCAGTGGCCTAAATTTATATATTCAGATTATTTGTAAAGTTGGATTCTGTGCTTAACCTCTAGCACTTGAGCTGTTTGCTGTAAAACCCCAGGAGATCAGAGTCCCTCATAAACAGGAAGGAGGAAAAGTAAGAGGGAAGGAGAGAGGACACTGGACCAGAGAGAGAGAGGGACCGAAAGACCTAACATAGGAAAAAAAGTAGGGGAACAGCAAGAGAAAAAGATACAAAAAAACCTAAGTACTAAATTCCATCTCCAAAGTTAGCAAGGGGACAGTTAGATATTGCTTTTTTGGTGATAAGCAGCCAGGCAGACCTAAACTGTGATGTAAAGCCAGGAAACTCGGTGTGAACGCGTTCCTCTGCCATCGTTACACCTGTCGTGTTTGTATTCACATCTTGTACATCATAGTCAAATGGGAGTCAAATAACAAAGGCTTTCCAATTATGTGTAGCACATTGTGTGCGAGATGGAATATCACAAAGCCATTGTTCCCCTGCTCCTGCTGACCTTAGCTTTGAAATGGTTTCACGGCCGCTCCAATTGCCTGCACCATTTGATTTAGCTAAGGGGATTTGACCACCAGCACAGAGATGAGAGAGAAGGGGGAGAGGAGAGCCCTGCACTGCTACAAGGAGAAAGAGGAGAGCTTCACACCGCAGGAGAGCAAAACAGCTAACCTTGCTCCGTCCTTACTGTGATTATACCAGAGTGGCATCTGTTTCATAAGCAGGTTGATTGCTGTGCAAGCCTTTGTTGCCCTGTCATCATAATAAACTCTCCATGCTACAGAATCAATAAATGTTGTGGTCCTGTTTCAAATTGTTATCACCAGCTAAAAATAACCACCAAAATAAATCTTCGGTCTGTGTCCGTTTTTAATGAAGCGTCCTGTAGAGCTGCGTCACCTCACTTTTAGCTCACTTGCATCAAAATGTAAGCGAAAAGGGAAATGTATTTGCTACCGCGAGCGCACGATGCTGCATGACATATGTATATTTTATTTGGAGTTTCAAGAAACATCACCTGCTGAAGCGCTTTGAACAGCGCAATCAGACCCTGTCTCTGTCCCGTCCTGCCCTGTTTGAATATGCAGTGATCAATGCCGCTGCGCGTCCAGAGACTTTCCTCTCCTCACCCACTGCTCGACTGGAGCCATCTTGTTTAGAGTGATGGCTCACTCACACAGGTTCACGGCTGCTATTGTAAAATCACCCAGCGTTTAATTGAAACAAATGACTATAATAATAGAACATTATCCCTGCAGGCACCCAGCCATGACAGCTTTAATTAGAGGCGCGTTCAAGACTGATCCTTCAAAAGCACAGCCGCCGCGCAACACGGCGGTAAACACGCCTTTAGGTGGGGAGCCAACCCTGGGCCTCACAGCCCTCGAAGCTACTTCTCATTCACCCTGAGGGCAGAGCACGAACAACTCTGTTCCTCAAAGAGCCTTCGAGCCTCCTCCCCTCGCTCCCCCTCCTCACTGCCTCCCCCTCTGTCTCTCTTCTCTCTCCCTTCATCCATGTCTTCAGTTTATCAAGCTTATATACACCCAGGAGGGTCATTTACACAGGCTGAGGAGAATTAATAAGGGAGTGGATTTATGAATCATACGCTACTTAAGTATGAAAGCAACGGCAAAATGCTGCCTCTGCCGTCTTGTGACATCAGACAGATGCTAAGTGCGGAGATATGATGGGCAGCAGATGCCGGGATGTTTGAGTAAAAAAAAAAAAAGGAGCACAAGTGGTTTAAGAATTAGTTGGAGCTTAATTGGGTGTGTTTTAAAAGTAGTCACGATGAAAATATTATTCGATAAGACAAGGAGACTTTGATGCGATGCTATGATCCAGGTGTACCACTACCAGCCAACCGTATTTAGCAACACACTGTTAAAACCTCATTTCACTTATTAGCTTGGCAGTCGCTCCCTGTTGCCAAAACAAGACACTGTAAGGTCATTTCCAATGGTTTCAATTACATGCCAGTCAAAAGGAAACGTATAAAAATGTTTGCTCTTGCACCTCCCGCGCTGAACTGCGATCAAATAATTAATCTGGCAGGCAAACAGCAATACCTCACAAACTAGGAGCATACGGAAATAATTACGAGCTTCAAAACAAACTTTCAAAGAGAGAAGAAGCAATTTATTCCAAGGAACGTCTTAAGTAGCCACACTTTTAAAAATTGGACTTTGCCACTATATCTCTCAAAGCCAAACAGAGTCCATGCCAGCACATTTGATATTTTCCTAAAATGTAGGAATGACTTTTAAGTGCTGCCTCACAGATGAATGATAACACACACACACACACACACACACACACACACACACAAGAAAAACAGAAGCGAAGTTATAACAAAAAAGGTCAACTTTTATGATGTTGTAGCTCACAGCTTCCTTTGTGTTGGTATTGTATTTTTCTTTGTGTGGAAAGCACTTTAAGCCAGTGGCTGTTATTATTATTATTATCATTATTATCATTACTATTATTATTAAATCTAAAAGTACAGCTGGAAGCGTTTGCCCAAAGAGGCTGATGGTTTTGATTGACTGTTGGTTTGAAAAGTACTGTACCATCCTGAATGCCTCTCAGAATGAATCTGTGGCAGCAAACAAGGCCGGGGTTGATTTGCAGATAGTAATGTCATGATGTCCCCCTCGGCACCATCCTCCATGTTCCTCATTACCGCTAATGTCAGAACCTCCTTTGCTTTTATATTCTCTCTCTCTCTCTTCCTCTCACCCCCCCCCCCCCACCAACCCTTTTCTCCCTTGTTCCTCCTCCTTTTTTATTTTCTCTCTCTCATTCCTCTCACTGTCTCTTTCTCCCCCTGTCTCGCTCCCTCTCAGCCCGGGCGTGTCTCTGAGCTCACCTCACAAAGCACAGCGTCAGAGAATCAGAGCCTTGCCTGACATGACGTGTAGGAGACGGTTGTGAGGAGCGGTAGGGACACAAACTCTTGACAGCAGAAGGCAAGGCTCCTCTGCTCCCACTAATGAGACTCCTGACTGCCGTGTCAAACACACTGTGTGTGTGCGTGTGCGTGTGCGTGCGCGTGTCTGTGTAGATGCAGAAATAATGAAGACAAAAACAAGAAAGCACACACACATGAAAAGTAGGTGCACGCAGGCGGAGGTCACGTCAAGGTGATTTGCATGTGTGTAAAATCGTCTCGCAGAGAAATTTCACACATTTGTGACAGACGCCATCTTCACCTTATTCTCCAGCGTTGAACTATAACAAATGTTACAGATAACGGATTACCAAACAAATTATCTCGTTACTATTGCCGTGGTACACGTGATCACACCTTGAAGGACACTGTAAAACTCACCATTTTACTGATTTTCACCCATAGAAAGAGCATTCATTTTTAAAGAAGCACTTTTAAATAGTTTTAATGTCTCCATACATCCAAGCGTTGTGTTTCCTACAGCTAGTCAACACTGATCACTGAAGTTTATGGCCAAGCAAAGATTTTCTTTTTTGCTACAAAGACAGCTCAGAAAATAGTTCTGGTTGATGATAAAAATGGGCAGCACTGCTTTGCTGCTAGGATTTCGTCTCTGTAAAAGCAAAATAAACGATAAAGCTGCAATTTTTTACTTTTTGTATTATTTCTTTCGATGTTCTTCTGTTTTTTTAATAATAAAAACAGACACAAAGTATTCCCCTATAGAAAACATTGAGCCCTAAGTCCTGCAAACTCTTTAATAATTCAGTCACAGCAAAGACATTCTTAAGCTCACTTTGTGTCTTGGTTGAGAATTTGGCCCAGTATTCCTTTCAAATCTGACATATAATGCAAACTGCGACAATCACCTAGTCATTTCTGGAGACATTCTTTTCTACTTGGCACCATCTAGGATGAACACTGCCCTTGAATTCCGCCTGTAGCCTGCACTTCTTGGTGCTGGATTACAGTAACACAGCACACACTATGTCACATAAAAACAAGTGTTTTAATCACCCTGACTCAAGCCACTCTTGTGCACATTAGCAGACAGAGTGGCAGTGTTGTGGTGAACTGGTGGCTGGTGGCACAGCAGGGGAGACGTCCCTGAGTGAGATGGCTCTCCATCGCCACCAGGGCAGCATATTCCTGGCGGTGAAAGCAGAATGAGCTGATGGATGGTTGAGATAGGCCACAGTGCAATATGGACACGATTTCATGGCATGATAAATCTCAGCAGGGGCCCGTGGCTAAGTGTAATATGAAATCCCTTATCTATGAATCTGCTTCATAATACCAGCTATCTGCTGCAGCTGAATCTGCCCTTGTTTCTTTAGCTTCTGTTCTTTGCTTGAATGCCTCTGTTGATCACATCTACAGTATGGAGGAGGACGATGACAACAACATGTGTGCGATAACACATCTTGCACTCAGTTGTTTTTGAAATACGATGTGTTGAATAATCTAAATTGAAAATTGTCACTGTAGAGATCCTCTTCCATTACCAAGTGATCACACGGATAAGCTGTATTATTAGAAGAGATTTTGCATAGCACTTCATACTGTAGAAGCTGGCCTGTGTTTGTACAAAAACAAGTTTAAATTACACCTGCAATATAAATGAAATGCAATTTGTCTCACAGAACTGATCCTTTACAAGTTCGGTGCGTGTGTTATTTAACACCATCTCTTTAGAATTTCTGATTAAAAAGAAAGAAATTAAGTTGGCACCTTATCCTCTGTATTGCTTAATCCGATAGGTTAATTGACTTTATCAGGGTGGAGAAAATAGATGAGCTGCCATTTCAGCCTGCAATAAAAATCCCTCTGAAATGATAAAATTGGAAAATAACCTATATTTCTTTTAAGATATTTCTTAATATACAACTACAGTTTCATATCACATTGCCAGAGAAATAAGGCACTTTCTCCCAGGAGATGAGAAAAGAATTGAATTTTTCCTTATCGGTCATCTATTTTTCCACAGAATGCTATTACTTGCTGCCTGCTGTTGCTAAGCAACAGGATATATTAATAGGACCTTTTATTAGCTAGGCTTTACCAGTGGAGTACTAAAATGAGGAAGTGGAAAACATGAATGCGTTACATAAATCTCTGAACCTTTCGGGGTTTGCACAAGTCTCTGTTTGTCCAGTGATTTATGGCTGTGATGGTTCATTTATGGGAGAGGGAGGTGTGAAATGCCAAATGGAACATTAGCCTAAGGGACAATTTGAAAATAAATAATCACAAAAAAAAAGAAGTGAGAAAAGGGGAAGCAGTTTAAAGAACAGCCCTACTTTTTCCCCTGCAGATTTCAAGAAGCCATCAAACAAGAAAGTGATATTTTTGTTCTGCTGGAGGCATTGATCATTCAAAATCATCTACCTCTGAATCAACATCAGAATAACTAATACCCAGTCCCATTCTATCACTGGGCTTGTTGAACTGTGGTGAAAAGCGACAGACATTCCATCATTTTACGCAGACGCCCTAATCCCTTTTAAAAATGACTAAAAATGAAGGTCTTTCAAAGGAGAAATAGGTTTTCTTCATTTGAATGAAAAGTATAGAATAAGGCAAAGCCTCAAAGAGCAGAAAGTCTTTAAAGGAAAAGGTAAAACAAATTTAAAGTCCATATTGGAAAAGTCTAAAGACATTTAATAACAATATTTCTGAAAAGTCCAGGTGACATACAGTACTATTCATATTTCAGACTTACAATTAGCAGACCAAGATTTTCTCTATGAATGCATCACCTTATCTCAAAGCCACCTTTTTCTCTGTTCCATGTTTATACAAAAACTAGCAGGTGTACAGTATGCGATAATACGTTTGCTGAGACCCTCCATCAGAGAGGGAACACATTAAAACACACCTCTGCTCTCTTATCATTAATTCATCCCAGCTTGTCTGTGACAAGTTCAGTTGACATTGCAGCTCATATTTCATTCACACAGGCTTCGAGAGCGAGCACCTGCCAGGAGCACTTAATACCTCCTGAGTAAAAGTAAAGAAAGAAAAGAAAACACAGGCATTCACCCAACTTAACATGACAATCAGGGTGGGATTACCGCTTGATAATTAACCCCAACAATTTAAGATAAAGAGCTTGTGAGGAAATTCTCACATTTAAATGCTGGCAACAAAAGAAATTAGAGTATGAATTTGAATATGAATGCAGGCAGCAGATCTTTAGGGTGCCATCACCCTCATTACAAATGAACTGACCCTCATTCAGGCGCATTCACGCCTTGTATTCTGGGAAATAACAAATGAGATAATGGAACCTGGAAGTTTGATGGAGGTAAGTCTGCATCTCCATGTAGCTCTTTCTGCTAATACATAGCCGTTACGCACAACATCCCCTGGCTGATTATACATTCATCATCTGTTATATATTCAAAACATCACACTCGAGCCAGTTTGATGATGGCTAATATTGCATGCATCATTGAGGAACATGAAAAAAACTTAATCAAAGATAATTTATTCCACTTGCAGGCACAGGTCATATGAATTTGAGGAGCATTTTAAATATACCATAATTGAATATGGAGCCTTCCCATTCAAATAGATTACACATGCAGTTCACATAAACATATTTATCTAGCGACTAATAAAATAATTTTGCTTTAGGCATGTTTTGGTGTAAATAAAGACACAGGAGACAACGGCAAGGCAACCTCACTTGTGAGTCCAGAAATTATTCACTAGCAGCAGCAGAGATGTGTATCTTTCTGGGCTGTATTGATAAGATCAATGCAACCTGAGCATGGCTATTAAATGTCTAATGTGTTTTGGAACTTGTAGATGCTATGACAGTGGGGGCATTAGCAGAGGAGAGGCAGAGAGAGAGAGAGAGAGAGTGCTTCAGAGCTTCAGAGAAAAGAGCTCACTGAAAGATATCAGGTTTGGCCAGGAGGGGCTTCAGACCGCAACATAATAAGCATCAGCAAAAAACCCCAAAAAAATAAAAACCATATGAATTGAAAATGGCCTCTTTGCAAAATTAGGGGAGTACAGTCAATTATGTCTAAACTATCACCACCTAACCAGGTGGTGATAGGAAAGTTAGCTTCCATCCATCAGCTTAGTGATTTACCTTTAATGGACTAGGCTGGCGATATTCTATAGTTTTGTTATTGTCAACAAAATCCCACAAACCAAATCCAACAATGAATTGATTGTACTAACAAGTAGGTCTGCAACTAACAATTATTTCCATTATTGATTAATCTGCTGATTACTTTCACATCAAGTTGATTAATGGTTTGGTCAGAGAAAGGTAAAAAGTGCCATAATTACATTTACCCTGTGAAAGTTGATATCTTGTAAATTGCTTGCTTTTTTTTTGTCAGAACCAAAAGATAATCAATGTATTATTTTAGTGGACAAAACATGGGCAAATATTCACATTAAGAAGTTGGACTTTTTGGCCCTTAATTTTCTGTTGATCAATTCAGCTTTAGTAACAGGTATTGCCTGTGTAGCCCTGTAGCTTATTCCTCTGCGCCTTAGATCCAGATTGTTGTTTAACTATTAAAAACACATCAGTGAGCCCCACTGTTGCACAGGCCATCATGTTCCTTCATTAGCGCGAACATGGGCAGCGTCAGCTCCACATTCACCATCCTGCAGCTGCAAACACTCACTTGCAAACCAAATATGTATTAATCCACGGCTGAAAATAGTCCTCGTCAAAATCAGTGTTTACTGCTGTTTGACTTGACACTACTACAGTGCCCAAGCTGTTTTAAGAAACTACTGAGCTTTAAAAAAAAAAAAAACAATAACGAAACTGTACTTTTTTTGACCAGTTTGTGTGTTTACGTCTTCAGGAGGGAACAAACGGGCCTGGGTCGGGAAAAACCACAGACAACGAAGTATTTAAGACAGACTAAAGCATTGTTGGTTTGGGTCATTTCATGGGCTACATGGACAAGAGGAAAGACACAGAAATACACCAGTCTTCTTTAATATTCTTTACTCTTTATTTTGCCTGTAAGTGAAAATCTTGGTAGGTAATCAGGAGGATCCACACCTACAATCCACCGGTGTATTCGCCTAAAGATCGAAAGCTAAACACCGTTTAGTCCTACAGTTCACCCTGCCACCACAAACGAAACACACACACACACACACACACAAACAGCTCCCCTGACTGTGATCAACTGCTGTTGTAATACTGCTCTACTCTGAATCCTTTTTGTTACATAATCGCCCTATTTATTTTACGTTTATATTGTTGCACCTGCAATGGAGTACTTTCAA
This sequence comes from Gadopsis marmoratus, assembly GCA_036023855.1. Taxonomy (NCBI): domain Eukaryota; kingdom Metazoa; phylum Chordata; class Actinopteri; order Centrarchiformes; family Percichthyidae; genus Gadopsis; species Gadopsis marmoratus. The sequence goes on from JAVQJF010068906.1 coordinate 13,239, forward strand.
ACGTCCTCATACTTGAATCACGTAGGCACGCTCTTAAAAACCAGAAGCTCTCTTTTGTTGAGACGGAATCTAACCTTGTTTCGCTCAACTGAATTATCTCTAAAATATCGAATAATGAAATCCAGGAGGCACAGAAAACTGGAGGTATATGCTCATTCTGAATAAGAGTTAGCGCTTTCCTCTTTGCAATTTCTCCTTGCTTTCCTCCCCACACTGCCCTCCTCTCTCTCTCTCTCTCTCTCTCTCTCTCTCCCTTCCCTCCATCCTCACCCCTCCTCTCTTCATCCAACTCTATTGCACTCTTTTCATTGCCCAGCTCACGTATTGAATCTGCCTGATGAAAACAGATCTCACTGCAGCACCACAATAGAATGGCTGATGCAGGAAAGATGAACCCTAATGGATTTTTTCTTTTTTTCCAATGTGCTCAAGATTGAATATAAGGCCTGACCTCCAGATTTAGTGGATCTATTTCAACAGCAGAGATATTGTTTATAGTGAGGACACAGAAACACATAGACACACACATGCAGTACAACGTCAACAGCAGCCGCAGCAAAATCCCATTCTATCTACATACGGCACTCAGACGCTGCATTTTAAAATGGAATACATTCAAACAGTCTAAAATTAGAATTAACCCTTGTTATTTATCTATCCATGTCAAGTGAGGTATTCATTACGATAGCATCTCATGTTTGAACTGCGGAGTTTGCTTAATTACTCTGCTCACCAGACTGTGTCAAGGTGAGGCACAAATTTAATAGACACTCCATTCTCAGCACAAATGAACCTCTGCTACGGTTTGGTAGTTTCGCCAGGCAGGCTATTTGATTTAGAACATTTCTGAGTTTGCTTCATATGCTGCTTTCCGCAGTGAGGTTCAAGCAGAGCCCTGAAAAGACCTCCTATATGTTCAAGGAGCTTCTCTCCCAGGCAGTTAGAAATATCAAGGAATAGGAGGCTATAACATGTTTTAGTGATCAATGATCACCTGGTTATTTTAAATCTGGCTGTGTAATTTCCAGTGCTGTCATTTCTTTTGGCTTTTTTCTTGATTTATTTGCTTCTAAATTACCCTGAACGTAACCCTAATGTGGCCAATATATCACATTTAAAAAATGTGTTGCCCTTATCTTTGCCTCCACAATTCAAAACCAAAACATCCTTTAAACCACCAGGCCTGGTTATCAGAACGGCAATCACCAGCAAGTTACCAGCATTTGTAGTATATGTGTTTTTGATTATGTGTTCGTTGTGTGCCATTTCAAACATTTTAAAATCTCATGCATTTTTATCACACACGCTGCAGCATTCAATCTATTAAATCAAAGTGAGTGTGGCCCTCTGCAGCAGTAACAAATATCCCGACTGCCCGAGAGAAAGACTGGCCAATCAACCACTGTCTCCACAGTAAAGGTCATGACCAAAATGTGAAATGAATATGAAGATAAATGACACATGAATCCAATACCTAGGGGGAATATTCCAACATAACATATAATATATAGTATGTTTATATTTCATTTCTTTATCAAGCTGTATTTTGGCTGCACGCTGAATGTTATTTACCCGCTTCTCTATTTACGATGAACATTATAATGCATCATGCCCGACCTTCATATGCATCTGTATGTATTTAATGTATACTGTTCATAATAGATGCTTTCTTCTTTTCATTAACATACACAAAACACGCTACTGAATTATCATTTCTGCCTCGACTTTTACTATATTATGACCTGCATACAATCTGTTATATTACCAGGAAGGTGCAGCTGTCGAGTGTAGCTTCCTGTGTGTGTTTATGATATCTCGGAAAAGCCAACTGCACTTTGAACGCCACTCATTTACTCAGCTTGGCTTTTTCTTGCCACGCAGGGCTATATGTATACTACAAGAGAGACTGCTAAGTAGTGAGCCTTTGCTTATTGCCGCCTATAGGCTACGTTACGTTTCACGCATAAGCTAGACATGTATCATTTGTTGTGATAGAAACCTGCTCCAATTCCAGCAGTCCTCATGAATGCAATTATGGTTTGGGGATGCTAATTTGTGAAGGAGCAGTTCTGTGTGGCGCCGAGGGAGTAATCAGCGCGCATTCATATTTGAAGGCTTGACAGATTGACCGATGCATGCTGTCAAGGTAGATATGATGCTGATGGATTTACCCACAATCCTTTTCGCCATGCATCACAGCCGACATGGCAACCACTGAACAATCACTCCCCCACTTAGCCCCCTTCTTCGTGTCTTTAAAATTACATTTACCTTATAGGGCTGTAATCCGTATATTTTTATTAGAAAGCTCTTTGAAATGGCTGCTTGGCGATATCCAAAACGCTTTATTTCAACACTAATTTTAAAAGTCGAAATGTGTCCAATCTCTCATCTTTTCTTCCCTAAATTGCAACTTTGCATCTGCCTTAGTGCCAGTATTTGGTTGTGAGGGTTAATATTTTGCCCTCGTGTCCGCCTGTGTGTCTCAGATAGAAAAATAAAATCACTTCTTCAAAGTACTACAATTTTGGCATGAGCCAGTACAGTTGAAGTCTCTCATCCCAAACTAAAAGGCTTTGGTTTAAGTCCAACCCTCTTTCCTCTGAGGCAGCAAATAATTTTTGCTGTAATTAGAAGCTTAAATTGTCCCAAACCCCATGAAATAGTTCAGTCCACATAGAGCTACTCACCGAGGGCATTTGGCTGGAGACGAGGTGGCTGTCCTGTGCCAGCATGTTAGACATCATGAGTGTGGGCAGCTCTGGGTAGGAATAGGGGTTGATGAGCCCATTGTGTGGCAGCGAGTGGCAGAGGTAGCCTGTAGAGTCGTGCTCCATCAGGTGAAGAAGAGGCTCCGGGTGGTTAGGTGGGGTGATGGGGGGGATCTCATAGTCTTCGTCCCCAGCTCCATTCCCACTGGCCGTGCCGCCACCTCCGCCTCCTCCCCCGCCGCCGCCAGTCTGACCTGTGTAGCTCTGAGGGTGGGGGGGGGGAGGGAATGCACAGAGAGAAAACAAGTGAGAAAACTAAAACTAAGGCTTCAGGAAGTAGTGGATATTGGTAGATCACACTAAAGCTAAGTCATAACTGATTTCTACATGACACTATTCCAGATGGGTTCCAGATGTAGACATATAGTGTACGGCAATAGAGCTACTACAGAGAAATAGTTATTTCAGGAGTCAAAGGTTCCAAAAGTCATTTCCTGCATAGGCATTCTTAGGTATCTGGGGCACTTACAAGGCCTGGATGGGTATGAAACTCCCAACTGAATTATCAGTATCATAAAAGATAAACAACTGTGTTACAAAACACCGTATATGGTTATTTGATTATAAGCCTGTGTGCATGAAACACATGGATCAAAGTCAGCTACAGCTTTCAGGGGGCATTTCATTCATACACATCCAATCACCGATCTCAAATTTCAGTTGTGTGCTCCACTAACAGCAAACAAATGCTACGGTAGAAACCCAAAAATATATTCAGCAGTTTAAATCAGTTTGGCAACTATGGTGCAGGTTTTGCTTCCAAATGCAGCACCAAAGCGCTCTCAATTTACTACAGCATCACTCACACCTCTAAGTGGCTTCTTCTCCATGGCCATGGCCGCTGAGGTTCATGGGTGTCACAGTATTTAGACACCAAACTGGTGGAAACATTATTCTTTTTTTGTTTTAAACAAAGTTGACATAATTACTGGAAACTAGACACACATATCTTGACTTTCTGTGCTATGGAACATGGAGGATATTGTTAAAAGAACATTTTGAAATGGGAATTTGCAGTGACAACAAAAATACTTTGGGAACCAGGGGCTCCTGCCGGCTGCCTAGATGTTTTACCTCACAGGTGTCTATAAAATATGTCAAACAGGACACCTCCTAACAGGTCCATTCAGCGGTTTAACCACATTTCTATATCAAGCTAACTGTCGCTGAGAGAGGAAGGAAATGTTCTTTGCCTCCCCCCCTACCCCTATGCATTTTTGTGTATCTGGTCACCTTGTCGTTACCTTTTGCTTGCCACAACAACATCAGACTGCAGGTAACCATAGCAACAGTACTGCTGCTTTATGCTTCATTACATTTATTGTTGGTGCCAAACAAACACATAAATAGATTACAGTTACAGCTGTAAGTGTTATAATGCACGTTGCGGTGTCCCAATATAGAAAATAAGACTCTGTTATGTGTTCCATATCCATTATTTTCATATATCAGGACACCTTATTGTGTATTATTGCTAGTGTTAGATAAAAGAATGATACATTGAAATCTGACACTATGTGGTTCGCAATTTCTTGGTGAGGACTCAAGGAGAAACATTGAATTGGCAGACTGCCCCTTACTGTACAATCTGCTGTACTAACTAACATTTGGTTCATCAATGACAAAATAAATGCAGAATTCAGTTATTCCCCTGGATCCACCGATCAGTACCTCGGTCACTACAGCTACAGCTGTGGTCTATCAAAGAGCTGATTCATTAAAACTGTGCAGCGTAACCTGTTCCACATTTAAGGCCGATCTCAATATAACCTTAAAATTGCATCGGAAGCATTCATTCTTAAATAATATAACTGTTTTAGGTGAAACAATCAAACAAATAAGAATGTATTAATATGATAATATCTTCTTTACCACAAAATTCAGTTTCCTTCCATTCTACAAAACGCTTTGAAAAACTGTTAAATTTCTGATCTGTCATTTTGTTAGAAGAGGTGTAATTTAGTTTCAAACATTGAACGCCTCATTTTGAAACAAAACACTCAATGCTCAGTGATCAGTAATAAAGAAGACCAACAGCCAGTGCATTTGTGTGCTGTCGCGCTAACACAGTAAGTCCAATCAGATCAAGAGTTCTGCACAGAGAAAGAAGAAAAGAAAAATAGCAGGGAAATTCAACGGGGAATGAAAAGCAATTTTGTCTGAGACGATCCAACTTGACTCCCATTGTAATGACTGAGTCAAATTAATCATCACAAATAATATTCTGGTGTCAGCCATTCAAGGGTTTTTAATAGAATTTTTATGATTCAAGTCTAGCAGTATATATCAAACAGTCAGTTCTGCAACATTTCTGAAATCAATTCAATATCATCTTTGTGTAGGCTGTCATCCTCGGCAGCAGAGTGGTCATTTATCTCTCAAACAGATACTTTTAGAAAATAAGGGGCATGGGGAGATGGAAGAAAGGAGACAGTATACAGGGCACATTTTCCCTCCCGGTTTCTCTCAACCCTGTTTTAGTATAAAGGTGAGTGTAATGGCCCATTCTGTAATTTTGTGACCATATGAATTACAGGTTCATTAAGATGTATAGCTGAATAGGACGACTTCCAGATGACAAATTAGCCTTTTTCAGCCGCTTGGAATAACAACTAAATAAGCCTGTTTTACTGCAGACAAACCTCAATCAGCATGAGAAAATATGAACAATGTAGACTTTCTTGATGTCAAATGTTAGTGTTTGTTCATTTTCAAGCGAGAGCAACTTTAACTCCTCGTGTTTTTGTGATTTGCCAGTGGGGCCAACCTTGATTTCCTTTTTCCTTTTTTTTTTTTACATTGGATCACAGATTGTGCCTTTAAGTACATCCTAATGGACAATGTTCTTTTTTTTTTTTTTTTTTACAACAATAGCTCTCAGCAGGATTAAAATGTATCTAATGTCTTTCAATGGAACACCAAGCTAAGGCCGTAAGCACAAAGCCAGATGAGAGGGATTTCATTAAGTGGCAATACCTAAAACACTGAAACACCCATCTTTAATTTGACCACCCAAAAAAAAGGATGTTAGCGATGTTTTATTGTGAAGCCAGAATGTAGACACCAGACTCAGCATTTCAAGCGCACTTTCATCTTCCTACATGTTACGTCAAATAAAGACGAGAAGAGAAAAAGAGAGTGCGATTGCCTCAGATTGATTTGGTTTGTCCTGACGTAGCCCGCCAGCCGGGTTGATATTAATTTTCTGAACTGTCCTTTGAAGACAGATGCTTTGGTAAACCTGTGGGGATGATGTTATTGTTTGGCCTAATGGACAAGAAAACGAACATTTCCTGAGATTCAATTTCCCTCATAATAGTTGGAAGGAAGCTAAATTGTCTGCTGTAAACATTGGAGCCATTGTGTGAAGTGAGTCCCTCGGAGCCTTCGCGTCGCCGTGCCTCACTACGACCGCCGGTGACCACTGTGCGGTCTACAGCCTGCCGCGCTTAGTCATCATCGAGCATGCTCATCAACCTTTTGTGTTCTCTGTGTATAAAAATGCATCCACCCTACAGAAACATTCCCTTGTACCCGTCCGTTGCTTTTGATTTGTGCGAACGGGACGAGGGCTGAGGACGTGTCATGTGTTAGATTGCTGTGAGGGCTCATCCAGTGCCCTTGATGATAAAATGTAAATACCAAGGACGCTCCCAGTTGGATTGTGGCAAGATAAATTATTCATATGCCTCTATTCTGAATGAGCTTGCATGTACAGAACCACATGTACACTCTGGATAATGTATACTCTTTTCTCCTTTAAAAGTAAAATCTAAACAAAGGCAATGTATTTGATGGATGGTACGGACCAGCGTGTGTCCTAGTATGGAATTGGCTTTTCAAACAAAGGCCTCCCCTGTCTTTCCCCCCTATGAGGTGCTCGCCGTTGGTTTACTTTCATGGACACACTCCTACCAAAAGCTGCATTACACGGATTCTGTTTTCTCGCTGAAACATCCTTTATTTTCCTCCTCCTGATCAATACCACACACTATAGGGAACCTTATTTCCAATACACAGTATGCTCAGTCTGCGCAGTGAGCCAAACACAATCTGTAACATTTTAATTAAGAGACAGAGCTCTCGACTGTAAGTGTTACATACCGGCACACCTTCCATTTGAAAGAAACAGATGAATAGACAGTTGGTCTGGGACTGAGAGAGAAAATAACATTGATTGGGGAGCTTTCCAGCCTGTCTTTTATTTGGCACAGATATCTCCCTCCCTCTGTAACACTGTCTGAGTATTCAAGGCCTTCTGGAAATGATATTGACTGTGTCTAATGGCTCATTATCTGTGCATTCTTCTTCTTATTAGATTATTGTTGTAATGCCTGTAGAAATCTGGATTAGGGACGTAAACCAATTCAAATTTAAATTTATATTCATCCGGTAAAATGCCTGTCAAATAGAATTCCTATGTGCGACAAAAGAGCTGCATGCCTTTTGTATTTGTGAAACACTACATGATCTTGATACTTAGGGGCGAAGCGATGAGTCGATTAATCAGCTGTAGATAACTATTTTGAAAATATTTTAAGCCATTTTAAAACAAGACCTCCAAAAAATCTCTGCTCCAGCTTCTCAAATGTGAGGATTTGCTGTTTAACTGTGTTTTATATCATTTCAAACGGAATATACTTTTGACATATTTGCATGCAGCATATCTGTTCTGATATCTGATACGTCCCCTTGGGCTCTGGGATTTTATTTCCACTATTTCTTTGACATTCCGCAGACCAAATGGTTAATCACTTAATCAGGAAAATAAATAGCAGATTAATTAGCTGCAGCCCTAGTTGTATGATTCGCTGGTTTCATAGTATATTACCATTAACAGTGTATCATTATACAAACATTATTTTGACAGGTGGCCCACGCGTTGTGAACATTTCCTCGTTAAAAACAATCAAGCTAGACATCAAGTCACACAATAAGAGCATAATTGCATAAGTACATTCAGGCCAGTTGCTCGTGTGCCACACAGACGCAGAGTTTGGAGTTCTCTCAAGTCAGCGTTTGTTATGGCGAGAGGGCGGTACCAACAGCTCGAAGACAGACGATCTGCCTTACCACTAATGTGCACTTATCTGCCTATTGGAGAGCTTTGTCACAGTGTTGATTTATGCTTAAAATCCCACACACACCACCGCTTCCATCACCCCCCCCCCCAACACCCTTCGTTCCAACACCTTGCCATATCTGCCGCGCAGCGCTCTGCACGCGGAGACAAAGTCGAGCCCCGTTATCTTGCCTCCCCATGCAGTCCGGTTTGCAAGCAAAACGGCGGATTTCTCTTTGGGAAAGAATTTGAGAGCGTCATCTATTCTCATTCACGCTGCCGTTGCTCTCCCCATGGAAGATTATACTGTATATTTATGAATGATCCTGTTTACTAGTGTACACGGAGCTCTTGTTTTAATGTGACACAGCAGAGGCAAATAGCTGTTGGCAGACTACTAGGATCATGTACTTTCAAACGCTTAGTCTGATCACAAACTGATCTGCTATTTCTGTTTATAGGGCTGTTTTGTTTTGATACTCCTCTTTCTCTCTTTCCCTCTCCTCCTCTTCTCTCCCCCGTTATCCCTCCATCTCTCTCAGTCAACTCAGGCTTAATTAAAGCCATGGCTGTTCTTCTGCTACAATATCATGTCAGGGGGGTATCAACACACCACAAAGCCTTCTCTGGCTGAGCCCAAAGGGAGGGAGGGGGAGAGGGTCAAAGATCCGGTTACAGCCACCCTACACCTCCACTCTCCTCTTCCTCTCTCGGCTGGCCCGAGACCAGCCTGTCCTGCCCCTCACAGAGCCCAAACAGTTCTGGTCCCTGCTCCACATCCCCCAGACCCTGATCACCTCCCTCTCTTGCAGACGCCCCCCCCCCCACCCCCCCGGTCTTCTCATCTCGCTCTTAAACAGCCAGGCTGCATTATTTATCCGTCACTATGTTAATGTTTGGAAATCATGAAAGGGGCTGCAGGGACATGAAGGCCAAACCACCATGTGTTTGGTCTCTGTCCGGTGAATGAATGGGACGAGAGGATGAGAGAGCAATTGGGAGACGGCAAGGGGCTGAGACGGGGGAAAAAATGATGTCAAAAGTGAGCTCTTTCTAGGAAATAAAATCCAGCTACTATCTCTTCAGCCCTGGCCACAGCTACGTGAGAAGAAATGATGCTGCTCTGTGGCAAAAGTGCTTCGTATTTGTCGTTATAGGAGTGAAAGTATGGAGGGGATGGCAAGAATCATTAAAGTGAGTACCAACTGTCCACAGTGCAAAGATGCAGATGGCCCCCGTTCACCCCAGATACAGAGTTGATTACTAACTAACCTCCCACTGACTAAAACCAGCTTTTCTAATTGCATATATTGTCCCCCCCTTTTCATTCTGTTTCCTTCCTTTCTTTTCCCTCGTGTATCCCGTTCCCAGTGCTCGTCTCACTTGTCAGTCAAGGTCAGGAGGTCGTCCTCATCTGATCACGTGTCAGAGCAGATTAGAATCAGAGCTTTTGTGCCATGTCATATTTCATTATGCATTTGACTCATCTCGCAGGTCAAGGGGTCAGTATGATTTGATTGGATGACAGAAATGATATAATTTGTGTTTAACCCTAGGCTGTATGAGGCTCTGAGTGGCGTACTAATGCATTTTGCAAAGACGGAGCAGGCCCTCTCCACAAGCGACTAATTTGAAGTGGCACACCGCAGAGTTGAAGGAGAGCCAGAGCTATTGCACAACATGCGGAGGTTATAAGGGAGGCTTTATCAAATAATAAACACAACCTCCCTTGTACCTCTGTTTCTGTCTGTCTCTCGCATGCTTTCTTTTTTACTCTGCAAACTGATGCAAGTGCCCAGATATTGGCTGCCTTCTGCGCCTAATATGCAACTTTCCCCCTCCTTTCTCCCTCTCTTGATCAATTTCATTCACTGAAAATGACCCCTCTTCTCTCTTGTTTTTCTCTTTCTCTTTCCTCCATTTCTTTCTCTCTGTCTAATAACACTTGATATTGGCGAGAGGGGAGACTAATGGAGAAGTGCTGTCAGCAACAGCAACCACGTCATTATTGCTGCACATTCAACTGCAACTCAATAGCTCCCAAATTAGTCTAGAATAGAATAGATATGTAACAGTGGCAAAAAAAAAAAAAATCAGAGGAACAACAACAGGTTTTATTGTTTGATAAATAAACATGAATTTATATCTTCCTTTGTTAGTTTGTGTCGCGTGCTCACAAAGAAAATGGAGAGGAAGGAGCAGTAAAGAAGGGGGCAGGGGGGGAAGAGATGAATCCAACATATCAAATGAGGACCATAATCAAACTTATTGCCTGACAGGGTGAATCTAGGATTACAATGTTACATTGGCAGACATGCAGTATTATTTCCAGAGTCCCCTCTGTCTCTTCCTGTTCGGTGCAGCCATGTCTCCTGGAGAGGGTAGCTTTTTTAACTTTGCTCACTTGGCACACCACAGTCTGTTCGGCGAGGCTTAACAACAGCCACAGCTATTGCAGAGTTATGGCCGCCACACAGAAGCTGCCCAGAGAGTCGACAAGGCCAAAACACAGAAGCCAGTCAACTGCTTTTTAATTTTTAATGACTCTTCAGTTATCTACGTTTTTTACGCTCACTGTCAAAATCATTATTAGCATGTGGACAATGAGGCTGCTGTGTCTGAATGACAAAACTAATTATTGTTATAAGAACAAGTAAATGTACAAAAAAAAAGAACCCAGCACAATAAAGGGTTGGTGGATCAGTACCGACTGACTCTAACAATGTTGAAAATAACAAAGGGAGCGCTGATGGCGCAGTCATCCAAACAAACGTGCATTATTCGAAGAATTGTTAGGATCCTGTCACCCACAAATAACTCTGCTATCCACCAGGAGAGAGAGGGGGGTTGAAAAGTGCATGTTTCTGATGAATGCGTGTTCGTGTGCCTGTGTGCCCGTGTGTGTGTCATTTAATCTGTATGACAAATGTGTGGCTGCATGCATGAATGTAATAGCTCTTCAATGCTTTTGTTAACATTCTGCGAGTATCCATGATTTTTTTTAAAAACAAAAACTTACTGTTGGAGACTGCCAGCTGTGTGTGTGTGTGTGTGTGTGGGGTTAGTGTGTTCTTAAGTGTCTCCCCTCCCTGGTTCAAAGTAAATGAGGCTGTGTATTGGAGGCTGGCACAGCTGGTAGGAGCAGGAGACTAACATCTGGACCCTCGTACTCTTGGTGCCATTGTTAATAAGAGGCTGGTGGGGAGTGGAGGGGAGTGGAGGAGACAGCTCTCCACTGTCAATGAACCTCCCTGTCTCTCACTAGAGCTCTGCACTGCAGCTCATACTTGATACCCCGCAAAAGTGTTTGCAAGAAGAACCTCAGCAGGAACAGCTTAATAGGCCTGATTTCTTTTAGGTTATAGCCACACTAGCGAGGTGTCTCTAGGTCGGTCCACCACATTAGTCCAGACTGAAATAGCTAATAACTGTTGCATGGATTGCCATGAAATTTGTTTCAAACATTCATGTTGCCCTCGGGATGAATTGTAAGAACTTTGGGGATCCTGTAACTTTTCATTTAGTGCTATCATCCGGTCAACAGTTCAGTTTGTACAGTGCTATGGTTTATGTCCAAATACCTTCAAAATGAATGACACTGTAGCGGTATTAGTCTCACAGAACAGAACCAAAGACATGGGCCTTAATACAGATGGATACAAAATGAAGTAGAGATATGATATTCGACTTTGGCTATCAGAAATAATCAATATTTATACTAAATAATAGAATTGAACTAATAAAATCCAAACATTAAATTCCCCTCGTCCTTGAAAAGGGAAAAAGATAGCCAATTAATTAATTGATTCAGTTTCAGTCTAAAGGTTACTACGGAGTTCTTGACTCGTGTACAGTGGCCTTAATACTTAATACACACAACCCACATAATAATCAAGTTCTTTATATATGAAAGGTTTATTAAACTACTAACTACACACACAATTATAACTACTAGACATACAAATGAATGAATAAATGCAACCGCGATTAAATCCAATGAATACAGTGATGAAGAATTTAACCAATTCATGAATGAAATGATGAATACAACAACAGACAATGAGTGCATGAAAGAGGACCATTTTAAACTGTATGACTGAGTGAATGATTATCTTGGCAAGCTGTGTCAACTTGTGTAAACACAGGAAACCACTAAGTGGATAAAACTTTAATATTGACCAGTGAAATCACCTTAAAGCATCGTTCAGCAGCTGAGAGGTTATTAGGAAGCAGAGTGAAATACTTACTTTATCATGATTACTGAAGGCAAATTCTATTCTTGATCTAATGCAAAATTACTTTAGGTAATCTATAGCATCAAGCCCAATATCACCGGAAAAGTAAAGTTTCATCTGGTGCTTCAGATAGCCAGGGAAGAAGTTCTCTAGAAGGGAGGAGGTGAGACGTTTCTTCTGCGGGCCCATTCTAGAGCTTTCAGCCTCCTCGGGTGTGCTCGTTGCCAGGTGGTAACTTGGCTCGAGACACCTTTCTCTCCGTTTTGCATTTTTGGGGTGTGTTCCATCCCACATAGCGATTCGGCTAGAATCGCCGGTTTCTCTCTCCGACAGCTGGCAGAGGAATGATACAATCTTCTTCACCCCACAGTTTCTTCAGTTCTATCTTTTGTGGCGTTAAGACCGAGAGGTGGAACCGTCTTCTTTCAGACAGTTCTTGCTTTCAAAGTTGGCTGGATGAGGCAGAAGGCCTTCAGCACCTTCTGGGCCTGCTTTGTGTAGGCCAATGGTCATGCTCTAGAGGGCAGAGCTTTGCGCCGAGATGGGACGAGGCGTAAAACAGTCAACCAAAGTACAAGGGTCAAAGAAGAGGCAGAAAAGAAGAGAAGAGTGATCTTAGAGTGTCATCTTGCTTTGTAGTCTGCGCAAAACTTTACTCCACCCACCCAAGATCTATTCTATCTTAACTTTTTTCCTTGTTCCAATTTCTTTTCTAAAGAATGAATTAAGGTAATAAAGTTGATCACATGTCTAATGCTTCCATATCTGATAACGTTGCATTTCTCTGCTGCAGAACGATACTAAACACCTTATGAAGACAATCATAGATGGTGTTAAACCAGGTTTAAAGGTCAATTATACACAACATGTTATTATAACAACACCCGTACATGTTTACCATATTTGTCTGTATGTATATATGTATATACAGTATATGAATAGTTATACCTATATGCACAGCAAATTAATAAGTAAATAAGAATAATCTCAATTTACACCAGGATTCCTTTCTTCAGGAAGATGTGTGTGTGTGTGTGTGTGTGTGTGTGTGTGTGTGTGTGTGTGTGTGTGTGTGTGTGTGTGTGTGTGTGTGTGTCACTATTGGGAATCTGTTAACAGTTCAGTGACACACTTACACACACTTAAACCATGTGCATATATCTCTACATGTACAGTATATGAACGTATATGTATCTCCATAGGATGCAGCAATTGAACTATTGGTCATCTACTTCTGATCTCTGCTACAGGAATGCAGAAGAGGAGGGGGCAGATGCAGAATAAGGGCTAACCCCACACAGACACATCTGCACTCACAGACTGTATCATTTCATTTCAACTGAAATCTTATTTCATTACAAGCTTTGATCAATTTACTTATTTTGTAAATGCATATTCACTTTTCCTGCTTCATTAGCTATTAAACGAAACCAGAACTCTAATCTTTATCTTTGTCTTTAGTGGATAGTTGTGAACATTCCTGTTGGCTCAGTTTCCGCTTTACCAGCATCAACATCAGCATGTTAAACATGTTAAACTTTCAGAGGGTGGGTTAAACATAGTCATATTAATTAATATATTTAATTCAGCACGACTGCCCTGTGATTGACTGGCGACCAGTCCAGGGTGTCCAGTCCCAATGTCAGCTGGGATTGGCTCGAGCACCCCCCCGCGACCCTTTCGGATAAGCGGTATAGAGAATGAATGAATGGATGAATTCAGCACGACAAAGTCAGTTCCTTTGTTGTTGTGTCAACAGTGTTCTTGTGATCTTCTGCCCTTATCCTGGAATGTTGTGGGAGTATTAGGCTACTTAACTGCTGCCCTGTAAATTGGGCAATTGTCACTTAGCTTTCCCTTAATGCCATCCCTGAGTCCGAGTGGGTCATGCTTTATGGCCTGGAGGTCATGCTGATAACACGATGTTTTGGGAAACTTCATCCTCGAGTCTTAACAGAGTCTTGTTTCATGGCAGAGACCATGGCTGTCCCACACTTTAATGGAGGTGAATTCTTTCTCGATGAAAGGTGTAAAAATGATTCATCATCAGGCTCCTTGTTACGCTGCAGCATCATCAGTCTCAGTGAGCGTCATCTTTGTGCGCATGACAGCATGCTGACGTTAGTAGCCTCACCGAGCTGCTAGCATTGCTATCGCCTTACTCTTGTTAAGTCAACAACAAGCAGCACCTAGGTGGTGTTAGAGACACAGAAAAGTGCACTGAGCTAATCTTCAAGCAATTTCAAGTCTCTCTTTTTTGGTTCTTCATTGACTTACATGGTTAACGCCACCTGTGTTGCACAACTACGGGCATAAACTGACACAAATATATAAATATAATATAAAACCTGTCTGCCTCAGGCTTCGTACCAATACATTTGCTGTGCTCTGCTTAACCAGTTCAACAAGAAAAATGATATTACCTCATTTCAACTTTCTCGGCGCTGTGGAAATAAGTCAACACGGATCGATGTTGGCTTAGGGCTTTTTTCCTACCATGAAAATACTGTGTCAATAATTAACCAAGCATTTTTGTTAATGAATCTTGGTTCAATGGGCCATTTTCCTCTCTAATAACCCATAGCTTTTCTTTTTTTTTTCACAGCAATGAGGGCCAAACCAGTTCAAGGCAAACTTTGTACGTTTTATTTTTAGTAGAGACAGAAATTTTCTGAGGTTATGAAAAGGCTAAACAGACACTGGCCATTTGAGGTCTTTTATAATACTGTGGCATGTGATCTAGCTCAAGAGTGAGTGTTTGTTCTCGCATCATTCCATCCAATGTGGTGAAAGGCCTACACAAACACATTAAGGTTGCCATTAGTTTCATCTGATCACCTGGGGCAACAGGGGGATGGACAGCCTGGCAGAGCGAGGGCCTTAAACAAATATACAGCTGTGCATTTATATGTGGTGCCATGTCAGATGAGTATTTCAAACAGAGTGCTTTTAAACAGGGCAAGAGAGGAGGAGGAGCAGGAGGAGGTGGGGGCTTTCCAAATGACTGTAAAAAGGCCACAGGGAGAGAGCTTTCCATCTTTCTGCTGCCGTGACAAATATGCCTGCACATCTTTTTGCATTGTCTCCGTTCCCTGCTTCGTCAGCGAACAGCTATAGAAATATTTTGGCAGGCTGCTCTTTGTTTTCATTTTCACAAAAGATGTAGTGAGGGAGTGAGAGACAGTGAGAGAGAGAGAGAGAGGGGAGGGGGGGACATGTGGTTCTGGGTGCGAAAGGTAAAGGGATGTTGCCAGAGGTTTGGGGGACGTTTGAGGAAAGGAGGACAAGGGGAAGAGTGAGGCAGAAAAGGGACATGGGAGGAGACAAAAAGGGTGGAGACAGTGGAAAGGGTGAGGTGGAAGAAGAAAAGCAGAAGACCTGGTGGGAAGTACGAAGTCAGGGGTAGGTACAAATGAGGTAAATCAGGTGAGGTGGCATAAAAGGGGGAACATACAAGGGGTTGGGAAGATTAGTGTGATGAGAAGAGGGTGAGGCCCAAAGCGGGAGAATTAACTGGAAGAAGAGGGGGCAGGTGAAAGCGTACGGGAGAAGGAGGCTGCCACTTTGCTCACAAGCTCCAGTCTAAACAGCGGGAGGAAGCTGTAAATCAGACTAATGTGGCCGAGCTATAATTCAGACCAGCAGGGCCAGGGCGCTGGTGTGGGGACCCCGAACGGCGGGAGTTTACAAAACGCCGCCGCGAGGCTTTAATCAGTGCAACGATCCGAAGATACCGTCTCCCCCAATCAGCAGGCTTCCTGTCAGTCACACCCGACTGAACCTGACCAATCAGGCTCCGCCAAAAGTTCCAGACGGGCTGGCTGGGCTTTGGACTGCTGCCAAACAAGAGAATTACTCATCTAAACTGGAAAGGTGGAATGGGCCTTTAATTCAGAGCATAGAGGGACGAGGTGATAGGGTTGTCAAAGGTTGGACATAAAAGACTATGGGATCGTGTTCTACAATGGTTCATCAGAAACATATGGGGGAAAGATGAGAGACACATGGGAGCTGTGGAAAAGGACTCCATCAGACTGGAGTTTCTAAAAGTTAGTGTCACACACTAAAACTGTGTGACAGATACCGTATCTGTTCAAAGCTGTTATCAAGAGCTCTAAATCTCTCATTAACAACATTTAAGAATAATCAAAGCAACACAAAGGCCTCATTATAAGTTCAGTCTGTCATTGTGTTTAATAAACTTAATCATAATCACATCTGTTTGCTGCCACATGCAAAAACCTCCCATCGATCTACAGTCCGTCTCTGCTTCTCCCGTGTCTCACAGATCTGCTGTTGGCACTCAAACACCTCTCTAATTACAATTACAACACCCAAGGGGCCGGTCTAATCCTTGGCAGCACTGATTTACAACAGAACAACCAAGACAAGAGACAACATCAAGCTTGCCATTAAAACATCATCTGAACTCCCAACATGTAAAGGAGGCAGACAAACTTTCAAATCACTCGATACCAGAAGCAGCCTTTTCATACCTGCATTTTACTCAGAGAGGAAGGAGGGCAATTGCATTAACTTAAAAGTGAGCGGAAAATGCAAATGTGGTCCACTTTATCATCAGGCATTTCAGACAGACCCTTTCAACTTGGCAATCCATAATGTTTCAGCTTTGATGCTCAGGAAATGGCTGCAGCTCGATGGTAACACTGAGCTGGATACGGATATAGTAGTAGCAGGACTAGTGTGACTGGCTGGGCTACACACACACACTGTGCATGTTAAAACCACATGCAGCGTCTTGGCAGCAAAGACGCTACAGCGGCAGCCAATCAATAAAACCTTGTTACGCTAATTGCAAGATCATAATCTCCGTTCCGACTTCTGCTGAATATCCAAACAGTCACTCCATTAGCCGAATTATTCCCCTGTGCAGTTCCTCCATCTCTCTTTCTGCCCTCCCTTCCATTTCCTCCTCGTGTTCTTTTTCTCGGTGACATATTTCTCTCAAACAGCAGTTCTGCTAAATGAATTCATAAGTCAGGGAGAAAGACATCAAAGCAAAGGATTGTCAAGGTAAAGTGCTGATGAAGTATACTGTTTCTTTCACTTTGCTGCAGAGCTATGAGAAGGCATCTCCACAGTGCATTATCTTTGATCGCCTCGCTCCGTACTGTTCTGTTTAGCATTAGCAAGAGAAATTCCACTTCAGGTGAAGGTCTAGTAAGACTTTTGTAATATAAAAAATGAGCTCTCTACTTAGGCGATGCTCCTCCACTTTTCCACGGCGAAGATTTCGCGTTTGGGTGTCTCTTTTTTTTGTGCTCGAGGGTCAGATCAAGCCTCTGCGAAGACACCGGAACAAGCCGGGGGTTTCTCGATGTTGGTTACTTTTTTCTACATTGTTGCCTCGACAATGGTCAGTGGCCACAGGGGCAGACAGAGAGATTGTTGATGCCAAGACCAGGGTCCGTGACCTTGTCATTGAATCACTAACACTTTGCCACTCCGCTTGGGGGGGGGAGGGAGAGAAAGACGGGAAGAAACACTACAGAGAACTAAGCAGGGTTAGACGGCGATGCGCATGGGAACATCGATATGACAATGACACTGACCCCGTTTCCCTGTGACTCATCATGCGAACATACCCATTTAAGCACGTCACTATCTGATGTGGTTACTTGGCCAGAGTTACTCAACAGGGCCATGCTTATGTTCTGTATGAATGTACCTTATGTATAAAAACATGTGTATATAGGTGAGCCAGATTAAATAGAGCGATAACATGGAGAAGTGAGAGACGGCAGAGCACTGAGAAACACACTTTCAAACTGTTTGGAGGTGGAACCACTGACCCAAATGCATTTAAATGCAACGGGGGGAGGGAGTGAAAAAGAGAGACAGAGTGAGAGAAAAATGGCAAAGAGGGGGAGTCAGAGAGAATGGGGGAAAGAAAGACAGAGAAGTGAGATGAGATAATAAAGAAGCAAGCAGAGAAAAGTGAGCTTAAGGCAGTATGATTTGTTTTTATTCAAGATAGAATATATTCAGAATAATACAGCTACTGTATATACTGTTTCTTGAGGAATAAAACTAGTTAATAAAAAAAATGATGCCTGCAGCTATCTTATCCCCTACTTGTTAGTTTCACCAAGGCCATTTTTCCCACAGCACTTGCAAGCAACACAAGCATAAACACATTTACAGCTTCTTAAACGTGCTGTGCCACTGTAACGAGATAATCAATGTTCTTCACTTCACCTGTCAGTGCTCGCAAAGTTATGGCTGATTGGTGTAGACATCAATCAAACTGCAGCTGTGTCCCAATCTATACTACACACTAATCCTAAGCAGGTTTTGAGTCACAAAATAAAGTATATAATGCATCCGAAGGTAACATATGTTTATGAGTGTGCTGTTGATGCACGATGTACAAAGAAATTGGAGACGCTGCTCACAGATGGATACAATTTCAAACTAATAGTGGGTGGTTGTGAAACAGCTCCAGAAAGATCTCAGAAAACAAAAAGTAACTATTAAGTATTGTGTTCTTAGTTCTTGTACTCTAACTGCAAAAAACAGCATGCTCTAAGGATTAGTATATAGTATACTGCATACATGCATGAATTTGGGACACACAATTTTGGAATTCCGCTGTCACATTCACAAAGATTTAAAACTTCTTCAAGCTACCACAGCTTTTCCAATGTGAACACACTGCATACTTCTGCTTGGAATTAGTGTGTAGAGTAGAAGTAGGACACAGCTAAGGAGGTGCAGAGCAGCGATCTTTCCATTTCTTCCATCTCTATGCTTTGTTGTCGGAGTGTGTGTCCACCCCTAAGGCCTTCCCTGATTCTAGCTGTCAGAGGGAAGGACAGGCTAAACTTGGTGAAGCGGAGAATAAAGCATGGCACATGTCAAATATGAGACGATCTTGAGTAAACAATGTATAACACAGAGCAAAGCAAAATCGTCTCTCATCCCATCACCGTCTTCCCTCTCTCTGTCTCTGTCTCTCTCGCTTCCTTGATCCCCACCTTTCTCTCCCTTTCTCTCTCCCTGTCTATCTTCTGTGCCACACTTGCAACGTTTTAGCTGTCCCTCAGTAATTCAGGAAAAAAACCCCATTGTGGACATCAGCACGGCTTGTAATCAATCAGCACTGCAGTAATACTACATGTGCTGAATCAAAATGGGCGATAAAAGCAGTGGTTCTTAAGGTTTTCCAGCATGAGAAATGTGTCAAGATAACAGCACTGTCCTACTGACTTTGGGACAGACATACTTATTGTCAGAGTTGCCTAAATAAACTGAATGAAACATGTACAAGAAGCAGCATTAGCAGCTCTGTCTCACTCCGGGCCTTGAGCCATACTTTAACAAACCAGGGCATTAAGAAATGAAGCAAAACAGCAAATGCAACAGAAACACAGAACTACTGAAGCCTGTGGGTCGGTTCTAATAATTGCAATTGACAGGGACAAATTCCCTTCTCCCCTGTGTATGTCAGATGGGCTTATTCCCAAACTCCACAAATCCCCCTGTCCAAACACAACCATATGCTCTCCCAGTTGTTCGCAGCCAGCTGTGCTACAGTTTATCTGGCATGGTTGCCATGCACTGTAGAAGAGCGCTGACTCGCCCCCCATTCTAACTTAATAAATTCTTTGCAATGAGGCCAAAGCTCACTCACAGTGAAGCAGCATTTTCTGCTTGGCTTTTACCAAAGTGAAAATGTTGGAGGGTAATTGCATAATTGGAAGACAGCGAAGTTGGATTTTATGATGGCAGAGTTAGCTTAATGGCTGACAGTGAAAGAAGGTCCCAGCACTTTCTGTTTGGAATTTGGATATGTTTGCTGGTTTAGATGCTCTGGTTTCCTGTGACAGACTAACAACCTGTCCAGGGTTGTTCAATGCCTTCTGACCAATGCATGCTGTGATAGATATCCAGCTTAAGTGTATAAAAGACAACAAATATATATTTTTGTAGAACAGCCATTACAGTAAAACAACCACATCATCTGTATATGATATGTATCACGTAATAGGAGATTTTAAGAAATAACTAGTGGCTATTTTTGAAGACAGGCCTTCAACATAAATAAGTAAAATAAGTATGAGTATTGTTTACTGTCTTTACTAATTGAGATTGAGATTTATTATTATTTCAGTGTTTTATTGTTAATCTGTGTGTTTGCATGTCATATATGTGACTTTGATGTGAATTTACTGGGTTGGCTGTAGTGGTGATTGTAGTGTAACAGTTTTACAGTGTCTATGTAGTGAGAGTGAAAAACTGGGTTGATTATACTGTATATTTTATTATGGGAAACGTAACCGGAATCTTTTGACTGTATTTAGACTCCAGTGTTCTAGCACTAGACGAAACATGTTTCTGTTTATTCCACACTGTGACCACCAACACTCATATTACCAATCCTGAGGGAATACTTCAGTCATACAGTGCAGAATGCATTGAAGAATGTTTTATGTTATGCATCTGTCAGTGTAAAACATGGGTGAAGTAACTGGAATATTTTTGGAAAGATTTCAGTCCCTTTGCTTTCAGCTGATGTCCTATGACTCTGCGGTTGTTTCGGTAACAACAATTTGTCGTCCATCCTAACAAGCTTGAACAATGGTGGAAGGAAAATGGTTCTGCAGCAACTCAGGCAACAATCACTGGGAACAGATGCAATAAGAGGAAGAGAGCAGGTATTCCATTCCATTAGGGGCAATTTGAACTCACCTGGTTTGGCGGGAGGAACTCGTGGTTGTTTTCATTCATGTACATGTTGTCACCATCAAACTGCCGAGAGAGAGAGAGAGAGAGATGAGAAAACAGTAAGGCAGAGACCAACACATCACAATAGGGACAGAAAACAGAGATTTTCAGTCAGTGGAGATACACTGTAACAGTGCAGCCTAATGACTGCGAGTCCTCGGCTTATAGACCTCGATGCTCTGGTGGATGTCAGTAATTACAGTTCATTAGAGACCCGTATAATTAGGCCCTGTCAAAGCTTGCGTAACTCGCCCTCTTCGTCTCAGGTTGCCTACAGCCTGAGATTTGTGTGTGTGAATGTGCGCACACCTAACTGCTGCGATTCCACGGGTGTGACAAGGCGACAAAGGCGTGATAATCACAACACGGAGAGCCCAACACTTGCACCAACGGCCATCTAGTAAGTCAGCGGGAAAGCTGGCCAGTCAAATTAAATCAAAAGCAACATTAATGTAATCAAAAGACGTATGCAAGTAAGTCGGCCAGGAGTTGACCCAGAAATTGATTTGCTGTGCCCTGCAATTCACTACAACAGATAGAGGAATTTCCAGGGACCTACTTTCAGTGTTTACCTTCAGTCAGACTCAAAATGTTTCCGTAAGACTAGAAGATTTTTTTTTTCGACACTGACAAATTGACATTTTTTTGGAAAGCTGTAGGAGGTTCATGCTCCTGGCTCTGATCGAAGTCAGAGGGTTTTTCCAAATCTCTCGAGTGGAGGTGGTGATTAAAACATTGTAATGACCATCAATCATAATGGAAATGGTCAAATACTGAAATCTCAGAGAGCCTACCAGACACAGATGCTGTTCCCCACTAAGCCAATCATCCAGCCAATCAGGACCATGGCCGACCAATCACAAATCAACACTTTTAGCAACCCTGCCAGCCAGCCACCCCGGTGATCAAGACCACACAGACTCCAAGAAATGAGAACAGCCTTTAGCACTACTGCACTTCGCCAGCGAAACGAGAACAGGGCAACCCCGCTAATACCGATCCCAGAAACACAGAGCTCAAGAAGCCTGAAGGGCAGGCTTAGGCTAGAGGAAAGGTGACGGTTTGAGGTTATGGGGATGAGAAAGACGAGGGTGTACCCCTGAGCTAATGGTGAAGGAGTGGGCAGACATCATGTGTAAGTGGGAGTTACAGTAGAAAACTGTATGGTGGGAGAGAGAAAGAGAGAGAGAGAGAGAGAGAGAGAGAGTAAGGACACAGCATGAATGAAAGAGAAATAGAGTCGGAGAGGAGGAGGGCTGTGGCAGCAGTAGTGGCGATAAAGCCTGTGGTTGTTCTGGCTGTAGTGTAATTAACACTGGGGTCACAGCCAGAGGCCGCAGCTTGAAACACACAGGCATATAAACATGCACACACACACACACACACACACACACACTCCCAGAGGCCTTCCCTGCTTCGCTGTCTGACACTATTTGGCAGCAGCCATTTATGAGGAAACAAAACACACCTCGAGACAGCTAGCAGTGGCTGAGATGAATTACCACTGCTACTGTAAGGTCAAGTAACGGGATGGATATGTGCCTACACTAACGTAGTAGGGGTGTTTCTCAAGCTGTGGGCAAGGACCAAAAATGGACCACAATCTATTTTATAGCCATGTATCATCACCACATGTAATTAGCCATATGTACCAGGGACTAAATTTATTGTGCTGTAGTTTTTCCATTGTCCTATATGAACCCTTTTGGGGGATTTTATTTTGAACATTTGAACATTTTCATTACAGCCAGATTCCTCTCCAATAGAGCTTTCTTGCATTTTTGCATGTCTCTTTATGCATGAGACAGTCAGAGCACCAAACAAACCACAGGACAAAGGCATCTCCTTTTAACATTATTCAATTTGAAGCACCAATTCCATTTCCACGTTATCATTCAGCCTGCGACGGAGCTGTTACTTCTAGTGCAATGATTCCTGTCTGATAGCACAATTAGTTTGCTGGGGGAACAATCACTGTATTCTGCAATGACAATGAAATCACTTTCTTTATTGCTCCTGGAAAATGATTTTACATGCTCTCCTAATCACATCATGCTAGATGTGCTGGTGCCTTGGAATAAGTTATTTTCACACCACAGATCTCCATGAGCCAAAACAGGCCAAGTACAAAACAATTATACACAATGTCAAAGAGCAAACCAAGTCTGTGATGGTGCTCCTGCCGCACAATGTGAAGGAGTCGCTGAGGGCAGAGTTGTTAAGAGTAACAAACAACATCTAAATCCAGAGGAAAGGTAAAAACTATTTCTTGCCTCTTTGTGGTTAGCAAATGGTCAGTTAAGCTAAGTGTACTGTACTCGTGCTAACAAATCTCTGCATGACCCTGGGTTTGCAGCTACCCTGTGACAAGTTGAATTTGACAGTCTGTTCAAATTAACAGCACAACATTTTGGGGAAACGTAGCTCAGCACAAAGACTGGAAACAGCTAGCTTGGTGCTGTCCACAGGTTAAAATAATGTTGCCTCTGAAGCTCATAAGTGATGTTATATCTCATCTGTTTAACCCTGTTTTCTGTCTGTAAAGCTAATGCTTGCACACCTTGCACAAGTGTATAGCTCTAATATCCATATTCTGTACAGTTTGTTTTTTGTTTCAAATTTTTATCTTTATCTTTATTTTATCTTATTTTACTTATTTTTATAGTCATATTTTATTGCTCCAACACACCACAGCAAATTCCTGTATGTGAAAATGTACTGGCAATAAAACTGTTTCTGATTCTGATTCTGATCAAATATCTATCTGCTGGCTCTTGCTTCATATTTAGCGCATTAAGAATGAGACTAGTATCTATCTCCTCATCTATCTCTTGGCAAGAAAGCAAATAAGCGCATTCAAATGGAAGTCAAATTGCTTGTGCCCCAAAACATTTAATTCTATTCTTAATATCTATGAATTGCTATTCGAGCAGGTAAATTATTTCATGAAGTATTTTACAGTAGTAATTGAATAATGGTTTTAAATGGTTTGATTCTTTCGTGTTGTAAAAGTCACACTGTCACCTTTGTTACCTAAACTTTAACCAAGCCTGCACCCAGCTGAAGTCTACCTGAATGCCTACCTACCTCGATGTGTGATTAATCTGACAATGAGCAAACATTTAATTTCATCTGTGGCCGCAAAAGCTCTGGAATCTTTGGAAATAATGTCAAAGATTTGACTAGCAGTGCACTGATATAGAGATTAATGATGACAAAATGCATACACTTATTAAACAAGCCAAATCAACTACAGTAAAAATGCACTAAGAATCAATTATTAATACATGGGGCTTTACAGCAATGGTGTGGGAAAGCTCTTCGGTTGTTGTCTGCAGAAATCAGACATAATGTTGCCCCTGTAGAACCTTTCTCTCGTGTAATCTGACTCATATTAAGCAGATCTCCTTCCAGAAGTCTTAACGTGCTCCGTGTGAATACACGAGCAGTTGACATAAGAGAAAAAGTGTGGTTCGTAAGGGAACGGCGAGCTTGCCATCTCTCTCTCTCTATCTCTCTCTCTGTTTGCTTTCCTGAGGCTTTGAGGTCATTAATCACAGCGGTCAAATCTACAGCAAAACAATTGAGCAAAGGAAAACACAAGGCAGAGAGAGAGAGGGATAGAGGGTGAAGCGGGGAGAGGGTGAAGGTGAGAGAGAGGTGGAAAGCTACAGTGAGATGGAGGCGAGGGGAGGCGCATCGAGTGAGGGAACGAAGGGGAGAAATTTTGAGATAGATTGAGGCTTGAGAAAGAGAAGGGACAAGCCAGGCCTGTACAACTGACTCACTTGACACCAGACTCCTGTTTGCATAGCGCAAATGCAAATACATGAGAGGGAGAGAGATAGCAAGGGAGAGAATGGGGAGGGAGAAAATAAAGTGGGAGAGGTGCTATAAATAGCTTTGTGTTTGCGTAAAGCCAATGTCAGTTTGATGCAGGAAGTGCACCACAGTCACAGAGGTTATAGAACAACTGTTGACTGGAGCACAGCATATCAGAAATGTAGCTTTCCAAAGCCTTCAGACAAGGACTCACATCTATCGTGGCACCTCAGAACTTTTTTTATCCATCCATAGTTTCCCTTACAAAAGAATATTAGTGGGAAAAGTTATGATTCAGGATCGGTTTTTACTTTTATTGATGATAGTGAGAGCAACCGGCTCAGTTTATACAGTTTTTTTACTTTTTATACTGCTTCCACCAGTCAGTTATGTTCAGTGCCGCAATGGAAATGAGTTAACTTTTAACTTTAGTGTTAAGTGTTAGTTAATCCTGTGACATACTATACATTTCTGCACAGCATCTAGTTTGTGTTTCATGACTGCATATGAATCTGCGTTCATATGCTTTGGATATCTGCGCTTTCGGTTTTGTGTCTGGTTCAGTGTGTATTTTTGCCAGTATGTTGGAAAGATGGAGTCGTACGCCACCTAAAAAAAAAATCACCTGTGTTCACGCAGCATCGGCATGCAGAGTGGATGCCACGTAGTGTTTAATCCTCTAAATCATTAGATGAGTGTAAAATCTGAGCATAACTCAAATTATCCTAATTCACCACAGTCAAGAAAATGTTGCAACATGACCACATTGATAAGTAATTCTACTTAGATGCTGACAGAATTGAGTTGTACAGAATATTGATTGTGCCTGATGGTTTAATTTGATGTTGTATTTCCATACTCAAGTCACTAACTACATATTGTTTTATGATAAAATAAAACTAATCCCAAACCTTACAAATAGGGTTGTGCAACCAATTCCAATACCTAAACTCTGGGAGTCTGCCAATACTGATCGGATATCGCTCCTCTCTTTTTCCCAAATTTACCATCTTTATAACCTCACAATATGGAACTCATTGGGGTGAGTAAGACATTATTATGCACCATGGATGCTGTGGCACTAAAACTTAAGTAACCCGCCCGATGCAATTGATTTATATGTAACACATAGCAGAAAGAGTGAATTTTATATTGACATTGACAGTTAAACTGGATCTAATGTGGATCAGTAAAGTCTGGCCAATGCACGACCCACTTACTACCTACGCTATCAGGGCATCTCTACTTAAGAATTTAGCATTTTTAGATCAGTTTGGTACTAATTCTATATTCCTACTACGACGGTTACTTTACATTCTGTCCAAACCTTAACAGTGCTGCTAACCTGCGTTGATACGCAAGAGGCTTCTCTCGTAAGGTCGCGGTGAGCCCAGCTGTGCTTTACTGTATGTACTGAATACCAAATCACACAACCGGTAACTGCAGCCACGGATGTTTTAGATTTAGAGAAATATGAGGCAGGAGAGAGAAAAGGACTTAACCCTCCTCCTAGTCTCTTTTCATGGTTACAGTGTGCGCCTCCCTAGTTTTTCACCCCAGCGTAACTAATCGCATGTCAGTCAATGTGCCGATGGAAAGAGGCAGCAGTCAAAATACCTGCGTCAGGGCTGTGGTCATTAGAGCATTCAGTGACTTGCTGGCAGGCAAACACACACACACACACAGAAATACATACAGACATAACCAAAGCACAGAGAGCATGGGGGATGGTGTGCTGTAAAGCAGATATGTATTGCCTGTTTTTATGTGTGGATATCTCTGCTGTGCTGCCTGTGTATTTCACCTTTATGTGTTCCTTATGTGTGTCTGTGTGTCCATGTTTGCATACTGTGTACACTTGGCTCTGAATGTGTGCACATTGCATGCGTGCCCACATGTTTGTGTAATGTATCCTGTCCAATAATACACACATCGATCCCAGCGAGATAAAGATAACAGAGTTAGACCTTCCATAATATTTATTTTCCCATAACAGACCCGCTCAGCCACGCCCAGTCATATAACTCCATGTGGATGAAATATGGTCTTCATTACCTTTTAAACCACAACACACAGAAAGTAGTGAGGAAAAACAGAATTGCCCTTCTTTCTCGACTGAAAGAGCGCGGAATGAATTGGAGCAGCTGAGATTTTTTTACATTACTATGACAAACGCTGCAAAATATGGAGGTGAGAGAGAAGCGAGAGGGAGAGAGAGAGAGAGCGAGAGACATGACAACAGACAGAAGAGGGCAGATGAGAAAGAAAGACCAAACAAAATCTGCTCGATTTGTGCTCGACTGTAAGCTGTGAGCTGAGAGGAGAAATAAAATAAGGCATTTAGCTCGGGCTCATGTTAAACCATGCATGTGAATGAGTCCCCAGAGAAGAGCGTTCCCTCTCTCGCTTATGATGGACTTAATTGCCTCTATCAGTGTTAAGATATAACATTCATGTCAGGTTTATTGCTCTGCTTTATGGTCTTGTCCATCACACCGAGGGGTTTCAAGAGGCAGGCCACTCCTCAAATGGCACCTTAAAATAATGAGACAGATTTCAAAGCAGCAAGGGGAAGAGTAAAAAGAGAGAGAGAGAGAAAAAAAAGCATCATTTATATTTGGAAAATGAGAGCATTTTACAAGAGCAGACCTGGTATGTGAGCGAGCCGGCAGAGCAGAATGGTTTTGATGGTATGCTGGATGGATTACTCTTTGGTTTCTGGGTCTTTCAAAATGCATGGTTTGTCTGGCTAAAGGCACACACATCTCCCCCACCTCTGACCCCCGAAAGCTCTGGGTAGGTGTAGGGTTTCAGATGGCCACACAATCGTACCATTGTGCTCCTGTTAACACAATGAAAACAAAGCTAACACATTGCTGACATTCAACTCCCCCCACTCTGCCTAACCTTGACTCCCAACACAACTCAGGTGGAACACAGAAACAGAGAATCAGGGTGATACAGAAAAGACAAAAACAAGATACCAAAGCACACTGCTGGTAATGTAAAAATAAATGCTATGGATTCCATCGCCACACGCACCAAACAATCTAGAAAATGTAACATACAATCAAAGCCTAACGTGCCTCTCGACATTGATATATCTTTTCATTTCTTTAAGATGTGGTTCTGATCTCCTAAAAAGAGGCTGCTTCTCATCACATGAGGGCTTGACAACCATGTCTGCATGTTCCATTAAATCTATTAAATCCACTTGCATTATATCATAGTGCTTACCACACAATAGGAGCCTTTCAAGGGCAGTCCCAGAGGAAGCCAACAAAGGGCCCTCTCTTTCAGGGACTAGTCAAGTAATTCAGAAAGAGCCAAACACGATTTTTGTGTGTGTGTGTGGATCTTCTCCACCAGACCCACAAGCGGCAATCTCACCAAGTCAAGAAGAGAGGAATAGAGTGGAAAAAGAGAGCAGCAAGATACCTGTTTTTTTTTTCCCCTCCCAAGTGCCTTATTCATAAAGACACGTAGCCTGGTGGAGAAGTGTCCTTCCCCCGATCAGAAAAAGCACAGACCTAGAAAGAAATTCCAGCCAGCGATATGAGAGCAAATGAAGGCTGATCATATTCAATAAATACTCTGATTTGCATCTGTTGCATTCACAGCAGAGGCAATGTTTTCAGTTCTGTCTGTCTGTCTAACCACACAAGAACGTCGATATTGGACAGTTCTGCAAAACTCCCGGGTACGTTCAGCAACGTTTTGTTATGTCCAGTGCCAAGGTTTTTAAAATCCTGGCTCCCTAAAATATCTGCAACTGCAGCGCAGTAGGCTTAAGTTGAAGAAAATATTGTGGTCATGGAAAAAGAAGCTATGGTTACGATTAGGCAACTAAAAAACACTTGGTTAAAGGTGAAGGAAATTTGAGATCTGTGATGGGACACAAACTCCAGTCTCTTGAACCGGAGTCAGTCGTGTTACACCCTGAACTCCCCGCATCGCTACATCAACAGCACACTACTTCCACCAATGGCACTGATCATTGGCAATGGATATAAATCATGAAAATTCTCCAACATGGATGCAATTCCTTGGGATGCCCAGGCTGGCCTGTTAAGATCCCTAGATTGCCAAAAGATAAGCTACAGGTTTCAGTTAAATTCGGTGAAAAGCCATCAGCTGAGGAGGAGCTGCTTCATTTTGGACTGTTGGTCGGACGAAGATTTGAACACCTTGGGCAAATTGGTCAATAATGCAATCCATAATTCAAGATTCAACTTGCGCATTTAAAATTTTTAAAAAGCAATTCCTGTACGCAGCCTTATTATGACAGGACAGGATTAAGTTATTCTCCAAAAACCATGGCCGTCATTCTTAATCAGCATAATTGTCTTTCACTGTGAAAGTGTACATTTAAAATTGTCTAAATATTTTCTATTAACATGAAAAATTAAAATGATCATGCAGCCTTGGCAGAGGTATGTGATCTCTGAGTGCTTTCTTGTTAAAAATGGCATTTGGCGAAATGTTTAAAAAAAAACCCTGCTCGCCCAATTACATTTGTGACCTCCTCCATTCAAATCGCAATTATTGTCTCTGTAGCTTCTTTCTGTAGCGGTAAAGCAGAACTTCAGCTGTTTAAGAACTGTTTTACCAAGAAACCAACCTGGTGTGCATAAGTACAGTAATTTAGAAACACACAATATGGCACCAGCAGTGAAAGAAAACTTCTCTCTGTATTTGGGACCTCACCATGTATTTAAATCTAAATGCAGCATTCAGCTTCAGCTACTTCTGTCAATAGGGCTCAAAATAATTCACTGTTCTTTCATTCACTGCCATGCTGACTCCACATCCAGCCATTCAGGCAGATTTTTTTTTATTACCAATCTAATTGCACATTCCACCCTGACAAGAGCTCATTAAACCTTAATTATACACATGTTGTTTTCTACAAACATCTCCATTTGGGTCTCTCTGCCTTGTAATTGTTCAGCAGGGACAACCAGTTGAGATTTCGCAGATTGAGAGTGAATAAGAGAGAGACAGAGAGCGAGAGAGAGAGAGAGAAGGGGAGAAAGGGAGAGGTAGAGGGAACGAGGGGGGGGGAAGAAAAAATACCAGAGAGAGAGAGAGACAGAGAGAGAAAGAGAAGTGTCTGGAAGTAGGTCATGCCTCTCCATAAACAAGGCATGGTTTCTAAAATAATATACCCATCCAGTGTAAGTAATGCCAAACAACTGAGCGAATGTGGAGCTCATGTAATATTTACAGAGCACTAATACATAGATGGCAGGTCTTTTTCTCAGCAACCCCCCCCCCTCCACCCTTTTCCCGAAGCCAGAGGTTTCTCTCTTTTTTTTTTATCTGTTTTCTTTTCCTCTTGCCATTTGAATTTCAGAGAAAGCCAACTACATTGATATATCTGACAGGGAGGGGGGATCAGGGGGGTGTTAAGATGTTGAGTTCCCTCTCTTTCTTCCCCCCAGCTGTTCGGGTGGGCCGAGGTGTTGCGGGGGGGGGGGGGGGGGGGGGGGGGGGGGGGGGGGGGGGGGGGGGGGGGGGGGGGGGGGGGGG